>JBBPQV010000711.1:0-16172 GCA_038092675.1 Boletus rufocinnamomeus | reverse complement strand
TCTATGGTATGACCACATATTCTACATCTGACATGCATCATGTTGAGCTCCCGACTGCCAGAGAGGCATCTGGCCATTCCTCCAGTGATTGGAGGAATGGGTCTAGATCCTCTTCTGAAGAGGCGGTGGATGGGAACTTTACAGCTCAGCACATGAAGATGAAAAGGCCCCAGGATTGTTAAGTACTGGTAAACTCTGAGGGGAGAATAAACTCTGGAACTCCGGAGTTGTCTAGTGGACGGGACTTGGCTTCACTGTATGTGGTGCACCCTTGCTAGGAGTCCTGTTGTCCCGGAATTTACTGATGGTCGGAGATAGACTTAAGATGTACTAGATGTCAAGTCGAGTGGAGGGAAGGAGTTAGACTAAGTTGATATTTGAACTGAGGAAATACAGGAGTAGTACGGAGAGCTTATATACATCGGAGGTACATAGGATTAGTAACGGAGGTGGAGTTGGTTTGTAAGTAAAGAGTTGGAGGTAAGGTAAAGCCAGAGCTGTGTTCCTAAGCAGAGCACAGGTATGGAGGAGAACATACAGCGGGACTAGTATATATGGAGATCAAGAAATGGAACATAAAGTATCGTAAGTTATATGGACAGGGTCCAAAGGTCAGGGGTTGTGTCTATAGCAAGAACATGCCGGAGTTCGTATGTACAGAAACAGAGTTGGTCCAGAGGACCAGGGTTGGACTTACTGAATTTCCGGGATATGACAAGGATGATGTTTTGCTGGCCGATGGATTAGCCTACATGGTGGAAGATAAGCAATATCAAAACCATGTTTTGTCTGCCCCAGATAATAAGGAGGTATGTTGTTTTCGTCCCTTGGTAGATTATGAAGTCACAATTGATTTGGTATTAGAGGTCTACTTGTCAAAACCACAGAGCAGTGAATGCTGCTAATACAAATAAATTGCAGATAAGACATTTGAAATTTGGACAGACCATGCAAATCTCCAGTACTTCATGAAGTCCCAAGATCTGAATCAACAACAAGCCAGATGGGCTCAATATTTGTCACAATTCAATTATGAACTTATAAGGAAACCAGGAACATCCATGGGAAAAGCAGATGCCCTGTCACAATGAAAAGATCATGCAATAGGGATAAACCAAGACAACAAAGGAGTCATGGTCATACCTGCCAAACATGTATGATACATGGAAGTCACAAAGGTGCATGGACAGGAAGAAGGAATTCTAAAAAGAATCAAGATGGCACAGATGGATATGTCACAATTCCCAAAAGAATTCACACTAGATGATGAAGGATGGTACAGGCTCAAGGGATGCCTATATGTACCTGGTGTAGAGAACGATGACAACACTCTCCAACAAGATGTCATTGCATTACATCATGATTTCCCAGTCATTGGACATGGAGGTGCAGAGAAAACTCTAGAACTAATCTCAAGGCACTACATATGGGAAGGGATGCACAAACAAGTCAAGGAGTATTGCACTCAATATGAAAGATGCAATCAGATGAAACTGACAAATATCCTGCCAGCAGGAAAGCTGAAGCCAAATCCTATTTCAGAAGGACCCTGGCAAGACATTGTGACAGATTTCATCACTGATTTACCCATGTCCAATGGTTATGACACCATTGTAGTGGTTGTGGACAAATTCTCCAAAAAGTGGTATTCATTCCCACAACAAAGACAATCATGAGCTTAGGAACAGCCAAACTTTATCATAATTATGTCTGGAAAACACATGGTCTACCACATTCTTTAATCTCCAATAGAGGACCACAGTTTTCAGCACAAGTCATGAAGGATCTCAGTAAGATGCTGAAGATGGAACTCAAGATGTCAACAGCCTTTCATCCTCAAACAGACAGCCAGACAGAACGAGTCAACAGAGACTCCCAACAATTCCTTCACCTATACATGGCTAAGAAGCAGAATGAATGGTCAGAATGGCTTGCAGTAGTGCAATTCCAATATAACAACAAGATTCATTCAACAATGGGCAAGTCACCCTTTCAAGTCACACACTCATATGCCCCACAAATGGAAATTGAACCCAAAGATGCTAAAGCACCAGCAGCTATCATATTTGCTGATGACATGAAAAAGACCTTAAACAATGTAAAGACATCAATGGCCAAGGCACAAGAACAAATGAAGGCCTAAGCTGATAAGCACAGATCTGAAGCTCTTACTTACAAAAAAGATCAACAGGTGCAGATGTCCACAGAACACCTCAACCTAAAAGATACCTGACAATCATGGAAGCTTACAGAACACTAGCTTGGCCCTTACAAAGTTATTGAAATGGTAGGAGATAATGCTGTACAGCTCAAAATCCCACACCACATGACAATTCACCCAGTGGTAAACATATCACAGGTTAAACCCTATAAAGAAAGACTCCAAGGTCAGAGGACTTACAAACCAGGACCTGTCTTAGTTACCAATGAAGGTGATGAGGAGTTTGAAGTAGAACAAATCATAGATTCCCACCTGAAGGGGCA
Organism: Boletus rufocinnamomeus; assembly: GCA_038092675.1. Classification (NCBI taxonomy): domain Eukaryota; kingdom Fungi; phylum Basidiomycota; class Agaricomycetes; order Boletales; family Boletaceae; genus Boletus; species Boletus rufocinnamomeus. The sequence continues at coordinate 13,688 of JBBPQV010000711.1, read as the reverse complement.
TAAACTGGAATTCTTGGTTCATTGGAAAGGATACCCTGAGGAAGATCATACATGGGAAATTGAAGGACATTTATTTCACATGAAGGATGCAATATAAGACTTCTACAAATCACACCCACAGGCACCATGACAGCTGAGAATGTGCCAAACACAGTTCACATCCCTTTTCTACCCTTACGACAACCTCATGGAGGCACTGCCAATGTGGTCTCATCCAGAATCCAAACCATAGGAGGGGGGTAGTGTTACAGATACGTTTTTTGCCCTATATCTTTTTCTGATTCACATGACCTTCTCTTATCACATGACCATATTAAGTCAGCACACATGACCATGAGAACCAAGCTCAGCACTGCCTTATTAATCTTCATCAGCACTGCCTTGCTTAATCTCTGCTCACACAGCCATGCACTGCTGACTTCATCTCCACTCACTGTGCCTTGCACAGCTCATTTCATTCCTGCTTGTATCAACAGATACAACCTTTATTCAAGTCACAAGGACTCACTCTTCATTTCCACTTGTATCCAAGTCACAATAACTAGGACACTATGTCAGTACCAATGGGTACCTTACTTTCATTAATGGACTACACCCAAGGCTATGCCTAGGAGTCACCATGACTCACCTACACTCACTTACAGTCACTATGACTCCTTACTTTAATATCCAATGCACTTAATACATGTACATAGGTACAAACATGTACAAACCCCTGTAGAGTATATAAACCTGCAATGCAGCCCTCCAAGAACTTCAGTCAAGTTCTTGTTGGGATTCCCTCTCATATCTTTTCACTTGTCTCTAAGTCAGTATTGAGTGTTGGAGCTACCCAAGTCTTTATTAGATTTTGAGGTCACTAACATTAATCCTTTTATAGTTATATTACTCCCACATTCATCTCCATACTGTGCATGACTTCTTTTCATTTCTGCTATGATTCTCTTCCATTCTGCCACTGCATGTGGTTGCATCATGTCTTTCATTTCCACTCTTCCATTTCATGGCTATGCTTAACACATGTTATGTCTCATGCTTTTAATCACTGTCACTCCTAACATCATATTGGTAGATCTGGTACAAACATGTACACATATGTAAAATGATATATAAGATCTCAAGACTTCATTGGACATCCTTCAGTTTAGTTCTCTTGGAGTTTTCCCCTACTTTCAAGACTGAGCCTGATTTTCTTCCATCATTTCCATCTTTCCAGTTGACATTCATGATGACCTGAAGTACACCTTGTACTTGATTTAGGGTTGTTTCAAAAACAATAACCTGCCTCATAGTAACAACAGACCACCATGTCCCCCATGCAACCCCCAGAGGGTTAGAGCTGCCTTTACCACTCCTATCCCAGATCCCATTGCTACCTACATCACTAGCCTTGGAGGAAGGAATGTTCTGAAGGAAGACATTCTAAAGGTACTCAAAACCTTTGAGGAACAACTGGAGGAAGTAGAAGAGACAGTAGCAACTGCCAGAAAAGAGCTGATTGAGGATTTTTAAAATGAGGGAAGTCTTGATGTCTTCTCCTCTGTCTATAATAGCTCCTATATTTGTATCAGATTTGCATGCCCATTCAATTCAAATCCCCCTCTTTCTTTACATGCATGCAGGAACAGAAATTGTCAACATCACTGCCCTAATTGACAGTGGTGCCATCAGACGCTTCATCAATTGAGACTTTGTCTCAAGGCATCACATCCCCACCACCCAACCCCAAAACCACTGAAAGCTCAGAACATAGATGGGTCTACCAACAAAGAAGGGATCATCCAATACCAGATATCCCTCACTCTCCAAGTAGGAGAAATAGAAGAAGAATGAAAGTTGATGGTCATTAACTGCAGAACTAAAAACATCATCCTCAGTCTTCCCTGGCTTAGGGACCTCAACCCCATCATCAATTGGGGAACTGGACAGGTCACTATCCCAGATTGCCTACCTACTCCTTGCCATGACTTCCCTGAAGCCATCACCCAATGATACCTTGTCCAATACCTGGGAGTAGACCCAAACCTATGCATCACCCACTTGTGGAAAAAGCAACTCGATTGTTCCCTGTCTGCTTATAAAACCACCATCACAACTGAGATTGCTTCAAAGGGGAAGAAGGTAGAAAAGAAACTTCCTCCACAATACTCTGCCTTCCAGAACATGTTTGAGAAGAAAGCCATCAATGAACTACCCCCCTCTTGATCTTTCAATCATGCCATTGATCTTAAAGATAGCTTCTCTCCAAAAGTCACTAAGGCCTACCCTCTTAATCCAAAGGAACTCAATGCCTGTCAAGCATTTGTCTACAAACATGTCAAATTTGGAAAGATAGTTCTGTTAAAATCACCACAGGCTTCCCCCTTCTTTTTTGTTCCAAATAAGGACAGATCAGTTCATCCCTGTTAGGACTATCAATATCCCAATGAGCACACCATTAAAAATGCCTATCCTCTCCCTCTCAGATTTGATCTTCTAGACAAGCTGAAAGGCTCTCACATTTTCACCAAAATAAATATCTGATGCCTCAACATCCCTGCTGCTCCCACTCCCCATTCCTCCAACCACAGGGCTACCCATGCAGGCATCAACACACCATCCCTGATAGGGCCACATCTCCTGCAAGGGCTTGATCTGAGTCCCTCAAGTTCTTTTGGACCAGCATTGAGGGGACACCAGCCCCTCTAGCAACAACAACCATGCTTTCCACCCTTAGGAGAGTCTGTCACACTTGCCTCTCATAGGAGGAATGACAACACCTTGGACTTGGGACCACTGTTATGAGTGGTAACTCCCCCCCATCTTTTTCTCCTATCATCCCCCTGGACTACCCAGGATTGTCCCTCTGGGACAACATTATTGCTTCCTTGCAGGAATATGCAGTGCCAGATACAGCATTCAAGGATAGCCTCACTGACCGATTCCCTTCCGAAGGCACTACCTTCCTTTGATCCTATTTCTCCCATCCCATTTCCTTCCGATCTGTATTGATCCTTTCCCTTCCGATTCCTCCCAAGGACACTGCCCCCTTTCATCACATGCTTCTTATACATGATGCGTTTCTTACTTCACACTCACGATAGTGCCTTCCCTTACATTATATTCAGACTCCAACTCACCTGCCCTTATCCAACTCTAGGCAGTATATATATTTGCACTCCGCCTGTATTCCTTCTTTAACTTGAACCTACACAATCTACCATGTATTTTGGAGTTCATCACTGGCTCGCTTCCCTTGCCAGCTTTTTCACTTCACTCTTCACTTCGTTATCATCTCTCTCATGAGAGCGATCTATCGACAACCAACCTAGTCCCGTTGGTCATACTCTGTCTCACCATTGAGCAGAGTCTTGGTCAAACTCCAACTATGCATTGGTGTTCCATTGTTACCACAGTCATAACAACCACTGTCCTCATTCCATTGGACCCATTGGTGGGTCCAAGAAATCAATGAGGAAACATGGCCCATCCCCACTCTTTCCATTATGTCCCCATCCCAGGACCCCCTACTGTCATCATTCCCACTTGTCCCATCTCCCCTGCCCTCTCCACTGTTAGTTGCCAATCCACCACTCCATTGGTGGCCCAATCTCCTTCCAGGCCTCATGTTCCTTCCCACCACTGCCTCCAGTGCTATGAGTGCCACAGTACTAATCACTTCCAGGCCAACTGCCCTCAGTACATCTGTCCATTCTGCAACTCTGCTGCCCCCAGACACATCCAGGCTCAATGCCCTTATCAAATCTGTTCTCTCTGCAGCAAGGTTGGACATGTCACTGACAACTGTTACTTCCATGACAATGACTGGGTCAACTGGAACCACAACCCCACCAACTATGAGATCAATGAGGGAGATCAGTCAGGAAGCTGGAACTGGAGGATATTGAGGAAGAGTTGGAGTCTCTTCCATACAAAGGGGGTAATGTTATGGATTTTCTTTATCCACTTTATTGTTCCAATTTTGCTCTCACCTGTTCACCTTCTCAGACACAAGAGGCATATGCCCTTATGGCAATTATCATGGGCTATGCTACTTTTACAGATAACTTGCTTGATATGGACAATTGATCTCTTCTAGGCAGTTCTCTCATACTGCCTTGTCTTCCCCTTTACCCAAATGGTCCATGCTAGCCTGGTCTGTGCACAAATACTAGTAGTATAAATGCTTTGCCTTTGTATACTAGTTCTACATCTAGTTCTATGCAATATACTTGCTAGAATCTGGTCAATCCACAAGTAATTAGTCTCATGATTAGTCATAGTGAGACTCTTAAGCTTCTTGTGTCCTCACACTACACTTTGAGTGTGTGCTATGACTAGGTTCTACACATTAGTATAACAATAACAATAAGCTGGTGGCCCAGTGTCAGTATCTAGTTTTGCTCCTCAAACTGCATGAACTGCATCCACTTTCTGGCTTGCAGATTGTTTCCATCTGATATAGAATTGCTGAAGTTCAGTTCAACCCCTATCTCTTAGGTTTGGGTTTGGATTCAGGACAAGACAGTACACCTGAACCTGGTCCAAACTTGTCTGAACCTGTCTGAACCTAATACTGAATTGTCTATTGGGGTAGCTACACTTGACTTGTATTCATTTATATTTATTGTGTAGTAAAGCCACCCAGTTTGCTCAGTGGCTGTATAGGCTACAATCTTATCACAATACCATTTGTATATCCAATGGTGAAGCTGGCTGTGCACTTAATGTCAACAGGACACTCAAAGATGCTTCCAAGATCAACTTCTATGAATCAGAATCAGATGAACAACCAATCAGCTCAGCCATCAAAAATAAATCAAAGCTGAACTCCTTGTGTAAGTTATTTTCAAATCAATCTAATCTTACTATATTGTCTTGGACTCTTGGCAGGTGTCAACCAACCCACCAACCTGGGAAATGCTCTGCTCCACTCAGGAGCAGTCCCAGCACAGAGAGTGGGTGGTAGCTGTGTCAAAAGACCCACCTGGAAGCTCACATCAGATGAGAACACAGAAGCCTCAACAAGCAAACTTCCTGCACTCAAATGAAAGCACACAGATATGGTGACTTACCAACACGCACCACCAAGCATCCAAGAGCATTCAGCTCTGCATGGAACCACTGGGCAGTACTTTCTAACAACAATAAAGACACTCAAATCACTCAAGATAATACTGTTTCTAATGTACCATGACTCAAAGGTGAGCATTAATCATTCAGTTTGTATTTATTCCTATATAAAATACTGTAGACAACACTACAGAGCTAGAAGACAACCACCAGGACAAATATGGTGACCCAGAGGCAGAATATGAGGAGATACAGGAGGAATGAGGAATGTGTTATGCCAATGCGTTAGAACCTAGTCGAAGTACACACTCTAGTGTAGTGTGAGGACACTTAGAAGTTTTAAGGAATCTTGCTATGACTAATCGTGAGACTAATCACTTGCAGAATGACCAGGCTCTAAGCAATGGATTGCGTAGAACTAGATGCTGAACTAGTGTACAAAGGCGAAGCATTTATACTACTAGGAATGGCACACAGACCAGCTAAATAAGAGCATGCACAGACCATCTGGATTGAGGGGAATATGAGGCAGTATGAGAGAGCTGCCTAGAAAAGGTTATTTGTCTGTATCAAGAAGGTCATCCATAAAAGTGGCATATTGCAAGGTCAATGCCCTCTTGTGTATGTGAAGATGAATGGGCAAGAGCATAATTAGAAGAATAAAAGGGAAAGAAATCTGTAACATTACCCCCTTCATATGGAAGAGACTCCAACTCTTCCTCTATATCCTCCAGTTCCAGCTGGGTCCATTCCTCCACCTCCTCAGTCTTGTCCAGATTGATCCCCCTCATTGATCTTGTAGTCGGTGGGGTTGTGGTCCCAGTCAATCCACTCGTTGTCATGGAGGACACAGTTGTCAGTGATGTGTCCAACCTCTCCATAGAGAGAACAGACTTGATGAGGGCATTGAGCCTGGATGTGTCCAGGGGCAGTGGTGCAGCAGTAGGGGCAGATATACTGCACACAGTTGACCCAGAAGTGGTTGGTGGAGTGGCACTCATAGCACCTGAGATGACGGTGGGGAGGAACATGAGGCCGGGGAGGGGATTGGGCCATTGGTGGAGCGGAGGGTTGACAGCTAATGGCAAAGAGGGCGGGGGAGATGGGGCAAGTGGGGGTGATGATGGTGAGGGGTCCCAGGGTGGGGACATGATGGGGAGAGTGGGAACGACCCACATTTCCTTGTTGATTTATTGTGCCCATTGGTGGGCCCAATGGGACGAGGACTGTGGTTCCAAGCCTGAGTCATTATTGCTCCTCCTGTGAGAGGCGGGTGCAGCAGACTCTCCTAAGAGTAGGGAGAGGGGTCACTGGTGTTGGAGGGGCTGGTGTCCCCTCAATGCTGGTCCGAAAGGACTTGGCTGACTCGGAGCGAGCCCTTGCAGGAGGTGTGGCCCTATCAGGGATAGTGCTGAAGGAGGGTGGTGGAACTGGAACGGAAGTGGGAGATGGAGAGTTGGACCAACCGTTGATACCCTAATGGGTAGCTCCATGATTGGAGGGGTGAGGAGCAGGGGCAGTGGTGATGTTGAGGGGGTCTTGGAAGAAGTAAATCTCCCTTTCCAGTTCCAACATGGAGAGGATGAGGGGGCAAAGGATGGGGGAGACAGAAAGAGGGGGGAGTGCATCAACGACCATGCTGAACCCTTGATTCCAAAGTAAATCTAAGGGTCATTATGCACCTCACTGTGGCATACAACCAGTAGAGACAGGTGAGGGAGATGAGGTCATAGTTGTAGGCAAAGACCCGGTTTCTTTCTATGATGAGGGTGGTGACAGGGTTCTCCAGGATGGAGGCAAATAGGATGTGGCGGTGAGGGATGGAAAGGTGGTTGCAGCAGACAGGGGGGGTCTGGGTGATGGCCATTGTGAAGATGATTTAGACAGAGGATGGGGAGGGCAAGTCCTTGGGGTGGCAAAGCTTATATGCGTGAAGAAGTGGTTGCGCATGTTTGAAACTTCCCTCCAGTTCCCAGGTGTTCCCTGCTGCAGAGTATCCTTTCCAGGAAGTTAGATACTGCCTCCAACCTTGTGTTCCGCAGTGTGAGAGGATTTTGTCCACTTTGTACTCTTCTTCTCCTCTGATGAGATCTGGTGGGGGGTGGGAATAGTTAGGACCGTGTTCTGAAGTCTTCTGATAGGTAGATAAGAGGGAGGCATGAAACACGTCATGGATTTGCCAAGTTTTGGGAAGGCAAAGGCAGAATGCCACTGGGGAGATGACCTGGGCAATCTCGAATGGTCCCTCTCGCCTAGGGGTGAGTTTCCTAGAGGGGTAGTGGAGGTGGAGGTTCTTGCCCTCTAGCCATACCTCAGCTGTTGTGTAATCTGAAGCGATGGAAAACTGTTTTAAAGAAGAGGAGTGCCACACCTGCGGCATCAATTGTTTTGAGACAAGGGGCATAAATTACCCCCTTTGTAAGGCCATGGTTGACCACAACCATGACAGAGTCGAACCCAAGAGAAGGGGGGAGATCTGTGATAAGATCCACCAAGACAGATTGGAAGGGGCAGGTCGCCAAGGAAGGCAACAGGGTAAGGGGTGGGGTGGAGGGGTGGGTGTTAACCTTATGGGCTTGACAGGTGGCACAACCTGAGATGAAGCGCCAAATGAAGGTGGTGAGGCCAGGCCACCAATAATCCCATTGGAGGGTGTTGACAGTCCGGAAATACCCGCCATGGCCTCCAGTCTCACTTTCGTGAATGGAATGGGTGAGATCCCACTGGGCCAGTTCAGGGACAAAGAGTTTATTCCTGTAGTAGAGGTGGGGGTGATTGTACAGTAGGTCCAGTCCATCCAGGCCACTTGGGGAAAGAGGAAGGACCCATTGGCAAGAGCTTTAACAGCATTGAGCATGAGGGGGTCAGTGGGGGAAGAGGATGCAATCTTGTCAGCCAGAGCTGTGTTGATCGATCAAATGAAGAGGTTGGGGGAGAGGAGGGTGACATCCTGGTTATCGCTGGTGGTTGCGACATCATCCTTTCTGGAGAGTGTGTCTGCTGGGCCCATCTGGGTGCCAGGGAGATGGTGGAAGGTCAGGTCGAAGTCTTGTAGGAACATCAACCACTAGGCTTGGCAGTGAGACAGTTTCCTGGGCTGCTTGAAATAAGTCAAGTTCTTGTGGTCCATTAGGACAGTAACAGGGTGGAAGGTGCCCAGGAGGTAGTGTCACCACTCTTTGAGGGCATGGATGATGGTGAGGAGTTCATGATCATAGATGTTGTAATTTCTGTCAGCCAGGGAGTGTTATGAACCCTTTTTCTCACCCCTTTCTTTTCTAGTCACGTGATCCCTTTCACACTTTCACAATCATGTGACCTTATCTTTTTCTCATCATGTGACTGTGTGAACCAGGTCTAGACCCATAAACACGTGTCAACCTCATGTATTTAATCTCCTCCAGTCTAGAACGTCTAGCACTGCCTTTATTAATCTCTGTCTACATTACTCATCTTGTTTTACTAATACTCACACGATTCGTCATTACATAGCCTCACACACATGAACCAGCATCATAATAGATACAAACAAAGTAGTCAGTATATATACCTTGAATAAATCACCCCAAGAACTTCAGTCAAGTTCTTGTTGGAATTCCCTCTCAACTATCCTCTTTGCTCTACAGTCAATTTGCATGATTGAGTGACCCAAGTCATTATTTGATTTGAGGTTGCCAACAGGGAGAGGGTCTGAGAGAGATAAGTGCAGGGATGGAGGTCACCATTGGCATCCCTTTGCATAAGGATGGCTCCTGTGGCTGTGAGGGATGCATCAGTCATGACAAAAAAAAGGGAGAGGACGTCAGGGAGGTGTAGGACCAGTCATTTGGTGAAGGCTTCCTTGATGGCAAGGAAGGCAGTCTGTGGGGGTTCCTCCCACTCCCAGGGGGCATTCTTCTTTGTCAACTCAATGAGGGGACGGGCTAAGGTTGAGAAGTCTGGGATAAACTTCCTATAGAAGTTACAAAACCCTATGAACAACCTTACTGCCTTAACAGAGGTTGGGGGTTTCCAGTCATTGATGGCATTCAGCTTGACTGGGTCCATCTTCACCTGCCCTTCTCATATGATCATCCCTAAGTATTCCACCTTGTCAATGTCAAAGGAGCACTTTTCAAGCTTGAGGAAGAGTTTATGTTCCTGTAGTCGTTGGAGGACTCGTTTTGTTCGTTCTTTGTGGACAGTGGGAGAGGAGGAGTGGATGAGGATGTTGTCCATGTAAATGATAAGCCATCCTTCTGCCATCATGTTGCCGAAGAGGTGGTCCATGAGAGCCTGGAAGGTGGCAGGCAAGTTGCAAAGTCCAAAGAACATTACTGTCAGTTTGAAGAGGCTGAAGGGTGTGATAAAAGCTGCTTTCCAGCAGTCTTTGGGTTTGATTAGCACATTGTTATACCCCCATTGGATGTCCATCTTCATGAAGAGATGGGATCCCTTTAGTTTGTCCATGAGATCAGATATGAGGGGGAGGGGGTAGGCATTTTTGACAGTATGTTCATTAAGATACCAGTAGTTCTGGCAGGGACAGACTCACCCATCCTTCTTTGGGATGAAAAAGAAGGGGGAAGCCTGCAGCGATTTTGATGGGACTATCTTCCCCAACTTGACATGTTTGTCAATGAAGGCTCTACAGGCGTCGAGCTCCTTCAGGTTGAGAGGGTAGGCCTTAGTGACCTTTGGAGTGAAGCCCTCTTTGAGGTCAATGGTGTGATCAAAGGATCAGGAGGGAGGTAGTTCATCAACAACCTTCTTTTTGAATACATCCTGGAAGGTGGAGTATTGCTGTGGGAGTCTCTTTTCTACCTTTTCTGTCTTTGAGGTGATCTCCATTGCAATGGTGGTTTTCAAAATGGTCAGGGAGCGATCAAGTCATTTCTTCCACATCTGAGTGATGCGAAGGTCTGGGTCCATGTCTAGGTATTGGACAAGGTATCACTGGGTGATGGCCTTCAGAGAATCATAACAGGAGACAGGGAGCCAATCTGGGATGGTGACCTGTCCAGTTGCCCAGTTGATAATGGGGTTGAGGTCCTTAAGCCAAGGGAGACCAAGGATGATGTTCTCGGATCTGCAGTTGATGACCATTAGCTTTCATTCTTCTTTGATCTCTCCTACTCAGAGAGTCAGGGACACTTGGTGTCAGATGATCCCTTCTTTGTTGGTGGTTCCATCCACATTTCAAGCTTTCAGCGGTTTAAGAAGTCGAGTAGTGGGAATATGATGTCTCGAGACAAAGTCCTGATCAATAAAGCATCTGGTTGCACTGCTGTCAATGAGAGTGGTAATGTCAATGATTTCTGCTCCTGTATGTGTATAGAAAGAGAGGGGGATTTGGATTGACTGTGCATGTGAATCTGATACAAATACAGAAGCTATGACAAGGGGAGGAGAAGACATCAAGACTTCCCTCCATTTCAAAAATCCTTAGCCACTTCTATTTTAGTGGTTGCCACTGTTTCTCCTCCTTCCTCTGGTTGTTCTTCGTAGCACGTCTTGAGCACCTGTAGGATATCCTCCCTGGGAATATTCCTTCCTCCAAGACTAGCAATGTAAGTTGCGACTGGGTCTGGGGTGGGAGTGGTGGAGGCGGCTCTGACCCTCTGGGGGTTCCTAGGGGGGCGTTGGGGTCCATTATTGTTACGAGGAGGATTATTATTGCAGGGGGGGTGAGGATGGTTGGTGGTGTGACATCCCTTCTGGTGGCAGATGAAGCAAAGGTTATTCTTCATATGATGGGCATGTTCAACTGGAGTGAGGCAGATAGTGTCCACATCCATGGCATTTGGGTCGCGATGAGGGGCGGTGCGAGTTTGGTGGGGTGGGGTCCATGTGGATGTGGGAATGAAAGCTTTTCCATGTCGGAGTCCGTCTCTTCTCCTTGCCTGCCCAGAGAACTAAGAGGCCTTCTGAATCCAGCTGTCAATAGAGTCAGGGATGACAGGCATCATGAGGATGGAGTTAATACTTGAAAATAAACTTTCTAATAAGATACTTTCTTTGTTTGGTATTAATTTCATTTTTTTATTAAAGTTTAAATTAGTTCAGAGAGGTTACTGTCTAGGCCGTTGATGTACCATTCGATCAACACCTTTTGATCTGTGATCTCAGCTTTTCCAGCAAGAAGTTGGAACTGGAGGTTGTAGTTGTCCAGCCCATCAGGATCCCTGAGGTTCTGCCTCAATCTTCCCAGGTCAATTCGGGCCTTGGTAAAGGCTTTAATGAAGCCTTCCATTACAGCAGTGAAGGACTTAGTGTTGTCCACCACTGTCTTGTCTCCTATTCTCCAATACCAGCCTTAAGAGAAGTCCTTCCCTTGGCCTTTGCTCATCTTAGCAAGAAGGGTAAGGGTCTTGGCTCAATTGTTGTAGAAGCGAGTGTTCATCTGGAAATAGGCCTTCATGGCCAGCAGCCATCATGGCACATCATCTGGGTGACTGGAGAAATCATCCAGCAGTCCTGCCTTAATCTCTGACTTGTGTTCGTCAACATCCATGGGAAATTCTAGTGGAGATTCCACTCATTCTTTGGTAGTTGCGCTTTATGGTGATGGAGGCACAGCTGGAGGAATAGTTGGTTGTGAATGATAAAGATCTGTTCGTGATCTGGATGAAGATTGAATGGGAGTGGTTGGGGAGGAGGGGCAGGGGGTGGCAGAGTTTCTGGTCCAGGAGTCAGGGTTGTTGTAGTGGTAATTGGTGGGTTCAGTAGTCAGAGGAGGTACTGCAATTTCAATGTCTTCTTGCTCCTGCTCAGGGAAGGGAGCTCGGATTCCTCTTCACCATGAAATGGTGGTGGGAGGGACCTCATGCTAGATACCAGAGGTAAACTGGACGATCTAGTTCTTTTGTTACGCTGATGTGTTAGAACCTAGTCAAAGCACACACTCTAGTGTAGTGCAAGGACACTTAGAAGTTTTAAGGAATCTTGCTATGACTAATTGTGAGACTAATAACTCACAGAATGACCAGGCTCTAAGCAATGGATTGCGTAGAACTAGATGCTGAACTAGTGTACAAAGGTGAAGCATTTATACTACTAGGAATGGTGCACAGACCAGCTAAATAAGAGCATGCACAGACCATCTGGGTTGAGGGGAATATGAGGCAGTACAAGAGAGTTGCCTACAAAAGGTTATTTGTCTATATCAAGAAGGTCGTCTGTAAAAGTGGCATATTGCAAGGTCAACGCCATAAGGGTGAAGCCCTCTCACATATGTGAAGATGAATGGGTGAGAGCATAATTAGAAGAATAAAAGGGAAAGAAATCTGTAACAGAATGGATGCAAAGGTACATCAACCCAAGCCTTTGAACAGACCTGCCTGATGCCTCCACTCATTCCCTTCCCTTTCAACACCTCAACACCATCTATCATGCACATAACAGATCTAAATGGATGCTTGCCCCTACACCATTCACCCCTCTCATTTCCCCTCACCTTGCCTCTTCATGCCCCTCTTCCTCACTTATCAGGTCATAATCGTACTTGATGCCATTCACCCCTTGTGCTTGATGCCGTTTGCCCCTCACACTTGATGCTGTTCACCCCCCTCCTCCCCCCTCATTTGTCATCTCATAATAGCACTTGATGCCCTCCCCCCCCTTCCCCCTCACTTCTTGTCTTGCCATGCCACACCATCTCACACCCTCCTGTGTGTGTAATAGGTCCAAATGAATGCTCCATACCATTTGCCCCCCCTTTCCTGTCACCTTGTAAACAGACACTCCACATCATTCATGTTGGCAACCTTAAGATCTAAGAAAGACTTAGGAAGCTCTACACTCAATACTGACTTAGAGACAGGCAGAGCTTGTGAGAGGAAACCTTTGAGAGGGAATTCCAGCAAGAACTTGACTGAAGTTCTTGGAAGCTGCATTCCAGGTTTATATACTCTACAGGGATTTGGTTGTATATGTACCTATGTACATGTATTATGTAGGTAGATCAGATATTAAAGTATGACTTGTTGTGACTAGTAATGACTGTGGATGAGTCATGATGACTCTTGTGAGCATAGCCTTGAATGTAGTCCTTTAATGTAAGGAGTCATCATGACTCTGAGACATAGCCTTGGGCATAGCCTGTTCATATGAGCTCGGTACCCATTGGTACATGACATGGCTCATAGTCATTGTGACTAGGAACAGGCAGAAATGAAGGGATGAGTCCTTGTGACTTGATGGAGATAGTATCCATTGATACTGGCAGAAATGAGTGAAGGCTGTATCTGTTGATATGAGCAGAGATTAAGGAGGCAGTGCATGGCAGTACTGACAGAGATTAAGGTGGCTGTGCAGACAGTGGAGATTGACAGTGGCTGTGCAGACATGTAACTCATCTTTAGCTCATGTGTGAGGAAAAAGATATGGGCAAAAAGGCATACAGTGACTTGGACTCCAAAAACCCTTTCCATACTAATCCAGAATGTGGTGCACAAAGTGCACCACCAAACAGTGCAGGAATTATGCTTAGCTTTGGTGGAGTTATAAATAGTACATACTCCTGGCTACAATATCGCTCCCTAGGCCATGTGATTTGGTCCACATGCTAGGGAGATATCATCAATTCAAAACAGCAATACCATGGAAAGGGTTTTTTCACTTTTGAATTGATGACTAGGATCTTAGTCAAATCATTG
>JBBPQV010000710.1:0-16174 GCA_038092675.1 Boletus rufocinnamomeus | reverse complement strand
ATGGGGTCCATGTGGATGCAAGAATAAAAGCTCCTCCTTGTTGGAGTCCATCTCATCTTCTTGCCTGACCAGCGCCCTGGGAGGCCTTCTGGATCCACTCATCAATGGTATCTGGGATGGTGGACATCATGATGATGGAGTTGGAGAGCTCCTTGTCTAGGCCATTTATGTACCATTTGATCAATGCCTTCTGATCTGTAATCTCAGCTTTTCCAGCAAGCAATTGGAACTGGAGGTTGTAGTCATCCAGTCCATTGGGATCTCTGAGATTCTATCCAACCTTCCCAAGTCAATTTGTACCTTGGCACTGACATTGTATGGAGTAAAGGCTTTAGTAAAGCCCATGGTCACAGCAGTGAAGGACTTATCATGTTCCTCTATGCTTTCATCTCCTATTTTCTGGTACCAACCCTTGGAAAAGTCCTTCCCTCATCCTTTGCTCATTTTGGCAAGGAGGGTAAGCATCTTGGTTTGATTATTGTGGAAGCAAGTGTTCATCTGAAAATAGGCCTTCATGGCCAGCAACCATTATGGTGCATTGTTTGGGTGACCAGAGAAATCATTGGGCAAACCTGCCTTAATCTCTAACTTATGTCTGTTGACATCCATGTGGTTAGGGGATTCTAGTGGAGATTCCACTCTTTCTTTGGTAATTGTGCTTCAGGATGATAAAGGCACAGCTGGAGGAATAGGTTGGTCTGGATTATGAAGGACTACTCCCTGTTGGTTTGAAGATGAGGGGGGATTGGTTGGGGAAGAGGGGTGGTGGGTGGCAGAGTTGTGGTCAAAGAAAAAGGGGTCATCATAGTGGTAGTCAGCAGGTTTGGTCATGAGAGGGGGTATTGCAATTTCAATGTCTTCCTCCTGTTTAGGGGAGGGGGTCAAATTCCTTGTTGCTACAAAATGGTGGTAGAGGAAACCTTGTGCTAAACAGCAGAGGTGAAGGGGACAATCTAGTCCTTTTGTTATGCTAATGTGTAGAACCTAGTCATAGTGCACACTCAAGTGCAGTGCAAAGACACTTAGAAGCTTTAGGGGTCTTGCTATGACTAATTGAAAGACTAATCACTCATGGAATTACCAGGCTCTAGCAAATATATTGCATAGAACTAGATGTAGAATTATGGTACAAATGGTGAGCTATTTATATGAGTGGGAATGGTGCACAGACCAAGAGTGCACAGACCATCTGGGCTAAGGGGAAACAAGGCAGTACTAGAGAACTGCCTAAGGAAGTAAATCATTGTCCATATGAAGTAAATTGTCCAGAAATGTACTGTATCCCAAGGTAATTGCCAAAAGGGCATAATCCTCTTGTGTGTGAGAAGGTGAATGCATGAGAGTGTAGTTAGAAGAGGAAAAAGATAAGAAGTCTGTAACACTCACTCCATCCAGTAACACAGCTCATGCTCAAGTTTTCACCCATCCACCACACCCTGGTCATCCTCCCTATCAGTCTGCCCCCTTCTCCTGGCTTTTTACTGGATTCCATGAATCCTGGCTTGGTGTGCAAGATGTTTTCCCACCCACCCTCATGCCTCACCAACAGCCCCAGACAGTTTGCCCTGCCACACACTCATGACCTCTCTCTTCACCCACCAGCCTACAGACTATTGCCACATATATAAGTGACATCCAAAGGCCCACAATCATAACTGTATTGGCACACTACCTCCATTACTTCCATCTGTTGTGCTTGCCTCAATTTTACAGTATTATGAGTGGAATGATGGGTTGGACAACATTTGCAACAAGGGTGCTAACAGAGCCATGCTACCGTCTTATCAGTTGCAATCAGTTTTGTACAAGCTGTCTGAGTTTTGTCTTGCTCATCAGTAGTGATCAGTTTTGTGTGAACCATCAGAGTTCAGTCTTGGTAATAAGTAGTGATTAGTTTTGTGTAAACCATTGGAGTTTAGTCTTGGTGATAAGTAGTGATCAGTTCCATATAAGCTGTTGGAGTTTAGTCTTGGTGATCAGTAGTGATCAGCTCCTTCTCATTGGTTCTGATCAGTTTTCCTTTGTGTCAATTTGGTTTTGTAAAAAATCACACCATCCTCCATCCATTTATATGATGCCTTACAAAGGCCACATTTTTTCTTCATGTTGAGTCCTTTCTTGGCAATCTGATTGATAATGCTAAGGTGGCAAGAAAGCTCAGTTTCAAATCATGCTTGCTAGTCATGTCACTTGCCCTCTGTCTCATTAGTTGTTGCCTTCTCTTCTCTTTGCATATGATGTGCTTTCCTTGCTATCATGGATACATCTCACTTTCCTTCAGCCATCTACCATTCCTGTTTTTTCTTTCTTCTTATTCTAGGTTCTAACCCTTATAGCTGCTATCATATATGCATGCCAAACCATCATAGTTCTTTCACTACATACTGATCAGCTCAATCATCTCCATCCCAACTCCTTCTTCCCTTTCTCCCTATCACACTGCTGTTTAATTCTTTGTGGCATCTACAACTTTTTTGTTATTTCAGTTTAGGGTTAGCCAAACTCATCTCTCTAGTCCCTAAACATGTCTTCCTACTTGTCAGTCTCTTACACCACACAGGTTGCCTTCTTTGATCACCTTCTATCCTAACCAACCAATCTGTCATGCTTGTATCCCCTTATTATTCTCTCATTTCCAATCCCCTCTCTCCTATACTCTCTGCATACCCTTTTCAGCTCCAGGGGTTGTTACTTGTGTTCATTTGCAATGCCTAATGGATATTCTGCTGAGTGTTATGATGCTATGGGTTCAGAAGACAATCAAGACAGCCACCCTCTCACCAATGATCTTGGTTGCCACTTCAAGGATGGAGAAGAATTTGTTGGTTTCCATATGTGAATCTTTTATCAACACTTGATTACTTGACATTTATTTGTTGATCAAGATGATGATCTCATGTCCAATGACCAATGTAGACTCTCTGTATTCATGTCAGATGCAGATATATCTCCTATGATCTCCCCTGAAATTGCATCTATGCATTGCAATACTTTGTCCCATTCTGGCCTCCATGTGAATCTTGTTCATGGACTTGTCATTTGTCTTGAGTGCACCCAAGCACTGGCTCTTCATTTTCTCTGTTCCCACAAATCTCCCCCTTTCTTTTAAAGAAGAGATTGGTGTCATTCTCTGCAACCTTGATATATGTGACTCACTATCTTTAACATTGTTTGACATAATCCCTCCCATTGCTGGTCTCAGTATAGCTGATGGTTTCTTTTGTACCCTCAAGTTGTGTGGCTTTGCTGTTGGTTTGAAAAGTTCTTTACAGCATCACTATTAAGACTTACACATTTTGTTGCTTCTCTCTTATGAACTGTGCTAGATTCATTGAATTTCTGCCCCCAAGGGACAGCAGTTGGTTGTCCATGGTGACTCTTTTCTTGCAGTTCAACACTCACATGGATCTTTGGTGGATTACTTGTCCATTATGTGCTCTAAGGATAACCAGCTCTTTCCCATTTCAAATCCTTCTGAAGACACTTGTAAAACCACTGGCTTTCACTTTTCTGCCCAATGGCTTGAAGTCATCAGAGGTCATTCTTTCAATGAGTCTCTTATTGCAATGCCTTCAGGTGTGGACATTCTGTGTCCCATAGTGGAAGCAATTAATTTCATGTTCTTGGATATGTGGAATATGGTTGATGTGATGGAGATCCCACCTTGTAGGCATATATACACTCCAAAAGGGTAGGTATCTCTCTTATTCACATCTTTTGTCTCTCATTTCTTTAGCAATCTGGACTCTGTCAACCTAGAAAACAAACCTTTTGGTTGTCCTCAAACCAAGGAATATCTTCTTTGATGTGTGGGCCACTGGTCTCATTATATATGTATCTTGTTATACTCTCTGAATGCACCATCTCCTTTCCTCTCTCTTTTCCTAACCCAGTGCCAACATTTTCAGACCCTTCATAACCTCCTAGATCAGAATGGCAATATTTGTGAAGCCCTTCAGTCCTTGTCCTTGTTGGAATTGTTGATTGTGCACTCAATTTTCATACTTAGAATATTGTGCCACATTGTGGCGCATTGTTGTTGTTGTTTTTATTTGTTTGTTGTTCACTCCTACAGTAGTCGGAGTCCACTGTCTTCGCTTTCCTCTAGTTTCTGACAGTGGACTCCAGATATGTTGCATTTTACATTACTTGCAATTTAGTTTCTGACAGTGGACTCCAGCTGTGAGATTCCAGCTGCTTAACAGTCCTTTACCATGCTCTCCATGTATGATACAGATGTTCAATGCAACAGTTCTCTCTGTTCTCTTATGTGTTTTGTTGTTTTTTGGCATCTTCAAGAGGATGACACCTTTTTGTTACAGATATGCTTTTCACCCATATCTTTTTCCTCTCACATGATCTAAAGATGTGTCACATGACTGTACAGCCACCATTAATCTCTGCTGTCTGCACAGCCACCTTAATCTCCATCAGCACTGCCATGCACTGCCATGCACTCCCTCCTTAAATCTCCACCAGTATCAACAGATACAACCTTCATTCATTTCCACCAGTATCAATGGATACTGTCTCCATCAAGTCACAAGGACTCATCCCTTCATTTCCACCCATTCCTAGTCACAATGATTATGAATCATGTCATGTATGTACCAACAGGTACCAAGCTCATATGAATGGGCTATGCCCAAGGCTATGTCTCAGAGTCATGATGACTCCTTACATTAAGGGACTACACCCAAGGCTATGCTTATAGGAATCATCATGACTCATCCACAGTCATTACTAGTCACAACAAGTCATACTTTAATATTCGATGCACCTAATACATGTACATAGGTACATACACGACCAAACCCCTATAGAGTATATAAACCCACAATGCAGCTTCCAAGAACTTCAGTCAAGTTCTTGCTGGAATTCCCTCTCAAAGATTTCCTCTCACAAGCTTTGCCTGTCTCTAAGTCAGTATCAAGTGTAGAGCTTCCCAAGTCTTTCTTAGATCTTGAGGTCACCAACACTTTCTACCCCCTTCCTTGATTTCTGTCATATCCCAGAAATTCAGTAAGTCCAACCCCGGTTCTCCGGACCAACTCCATTTCTATACATACCAACTCTGGTGCAGTCTCACTATAGATGCAACCCCTGACCTTCGGACTCTGTCCATACAACTTACGATATTAGTTACATTCCATTTTCTGATCTCCGTAAATACTAGTCCCGCTGCATGTTCTCCTCTGAACCTGTGTTCTGCTTAGGAACACAGCTCCAGCTTTATCTTACCTCCGACTCCTTACTTACAAACCAGCTCCACTCCGTTAGTAATCCCCTAGGACTCCATAGTATATAAACCTCTGCAACTCCTGTATTTCCCTTGAGTTTGAATATCAAGTTAGTTTAACTCCTTCTCTCCACTTGAGTCTCAAAGACTCTTCTCTGACCCTCCACTCGACTTGACGTCTAGTACATCTTAAGTCTATCTCCAACCCTCAGTAAATTCCAGGACAACAGGACTCCTAACAAGGGTGCACCACATACATACGGTGAAGCCAAGTCCCGTCCACTAGACAACTCTGGTGTTCCAGAGTTTGTTCCCCCCTCAGAGTTTACCAGTACTTAACAATTTCCCCAAATATTGCATTCTTGACTTTCTGCTTTTGCATGATTATGATTTTGGAAGCATCTCATCATTTGCTGGATTCTTCTCTAATGTTTATGGGATATGTTTCTTCTTTTCTACATTTACTCACTAACCATTTATCCAGGTATTAAGATGCATTGCTTTCCCTCCTCAAGCAAGGGTTGGAACATGAAGCACACCATCATCTCAGAAAATGCTAATTTCGATGAGCCGACAAGCACACTCTCCCAGTAGTGCCAACCACGACATTGCATGATCCACCTCCAAAGGACACACCATATGCTGTCCCTGATCTCCCTGGTGACGAGGACAACGAAAGCAATGATTCCAGGGTTCTACCTGCTGGGGGGGCTCCTGTTACTCATGTGGAACAGCAGGCAGCACCCCCATCAGCTCCAGCAGCGCCTATCACACCTCCTGCAGCTGCAGCTCCTTCACCTCAAATCATCGAACCAGTCAGTCCCATTGGCATAGGTGCTAGACTCCCTTGCAGAAATCGCCAGCGGCCTCAAGAATGGTGGAAACTCAGTCCAGCTCAACTTGTTGACGACTCAGATGACTCAGATGAAGAGACAGACATGGCTACCACTTTCAGTGCCTTGACATCATATCCAAGATTGTTCAGAGAGGCTCTACAACGAGAGAATGCAGATCAGTGGCATGAAGCTGCACTGAAGGAGCTCGAAGTGCACAAGGAGAATGGAACATGGACCCTTGTGCCTAGGCCCAGAGACAGGCCAGTAATTAGGCTGAGATGGATGTTCACCAAGAAGTACCATGCTAATGGCTTGTTTGGTTGCTCAGGGCTTCTTGCAACGTCCTGGATTTGAATACCTCGAGGTATTTGCTCCCACAGTGTGCCTTCCCACTCTCCACATTGTTCCTGCTCTTGCAGCGATTCATGATCTCCATTCTCAGTCTGTTGACATCTCATATGCATATATATCTCAATGGTGAGATCAACTGTGATGTCTACATGGAGCAGTGAGAGGGATTTGCACAGGGAGATGCATTCCACTCTCCATGTTGTTCTCACTCTTGCAGCGATTCATGACCTTCATTTGTGGTCTGTTGACATCTCATATGCATATCTCAATGGTGAGATCAACTGTGATGTCTACATGGAGCAGCCAGAGGGAATTGCACAGGAAGATGCAAAGGAAATGGTCTGTCTGCTGAAGAAGGCACTCTATGGCACCAAACAGGGTGGAAATTGCTGGAATCACAAGCTGCACACCACCCTGCAGTCTTTGGGCTACAAGCAGACCTATTCCAATGCAGCTGTCTACATCAATACAAAAGGTGATGTCCAGATCATGCTACCTGTCTTTGTTGACGACATGACCTTTGCATTGCACTCTGAGCATGCCATCAAGCAGGCCATTGCAGATCTGAGCAGTCACTTCAAATTGCATGATCTGGGGCCAACCACAGAGATTCTTGGCATCAAGATTGATTGAGATCACTCCACATGCTCCCTCACCATCTCCCAGCACCAGTACTGCCTCGACATGCTTGCTCACTTTGCCATGGCAGACTGCAAGCCTGTCACCACCCCCATGGACCCTGGATTGTCATTGTCATGTGACCAGAGCCCCAAGACAGCTGAGGATCACAATTTCATGTGCTCTGTCGATTATGGTGGTGCTATTGGCTCTCTCCAGTATCTCTCCTGTGCTTCTCGCCCTGACATCGCCTTTGCAGTTGGCCAGCTCACCTCCTTCACCTCAGACCCTGGCATTGCCCATTGGAACACTGTCAAGCACCTGTTTCACTACATCAAGGGCACCATCAACCATGGCATCACCTATTCACCTGATCCATCGACATCTGAGCTCTTTACAGTCTATTCTGATGCCAGCCACAGTGGATGCAAGGATTCAGGTCATTCCACTGGCGCATTCATGGTCAAGATTGGTACTGGTGTTGTGTCCTGGATGTCGAAGCACCAGCCCATTGTTGCCTTGTCCACTACCAAAGCAGAGTACATTGCTGCTTGTGAAGTAGGCAAGGAGATTGTCTGGATGTGCAAACTGCTCCAGGAGCTTGGTTCAAGCTTTCTGGCCCATCCACACTGCACATGGACAATCAGTCAGCCATTCAGGTTGCCAAACATCCAGAACACCATAGTCGGATAAAGCAACTGGACTTGAGGTGGTATTGGCTCAGAGATGTGGTTGATGAAGGCCAGATTGCACCAACTTTTGTCCCAATTGCTGAGATGCCTGCTGATCTGCTCACCAAACCATTGGCTTGAGTTAAGGTGCAGCATCTCCGCCAGATGCTGGCCATTGCACCGATTGGAGATAAATAGAGTTGCACAATCAGGGGGGAGTGTTGGAAGCATGGATTGTGCACTCCATTTTTGTACTTAGAACATTGTGCCACATTGTGGTGCATTGTTGTTGTTGTTGTTATTTGTTTGTTGTTTGCTCCTACAGTAGTCAGAGTCCACTGTCTTCACTTTCCTCCAGTTTCTGCCAGTGGACTCCAGGTATGTTGCATTTTACTTTACTCTCACAGCTGGAGTCAACTGTTAGAAACTAAATTGCAAGTAAAGTAAAATGCAACATACCTGGAGTCCACTGTCAGAAACTGTAGGAAAGCGAAGACAGTGGACTCTGACTACTGTAGGAGTGAACAACAAACAAATAACAACAACAACAACAATGCGCTGCAGTGTGCCACAATGTTCTAAGTACAAAAATCAAGTGCACAATCAATGATTCCAACAAATACCTCTGTAATCAGTTTTATGCAGATTATGCTAACCATCCCCCTCAGCTCATCATGACAGTGTGCTGCAACTTTCTAAGGATGTGCACTGTCATAGTAGGTTGGATTTCTAACACTCCACATCAAGGAAGTCAAGGTGTTCATGAAGTTTTTGGAGGCCTGGTTGCTGGATTTCTGGCAGCAAAGTGCCAGAGGGGACTCACAAACCCAATCAGAATGGGTTGAAGGAATTTCATTCATGCTTTGATATGGCCTGAGTCCTCTCCAGGCCAGTTGAACCCCCCTACATCATACTTAGCTATGTAATACAATATGAAAGAACTGTGGAGTCCGATAGAATCATCAGTAATTGATCAGAACAGTCACAATGAGCGGTCTGATGGCAACTGGTGACAGTGGCAACAGTGTCTGTTCTCTTCAGCTTTCCAAAGAATTTCCAATGTTGTGCAGCAAATATCACAATGACTGTATTCAATAGTAAAGACAGGGAATGAATCATGAATGTGATTAGGTTGAAGGGGCCAGAAAAGTGGATGAAAAAGAAAAACTAGAATTATGAAGATTGTCAGGTAGCAGGGGCTTAAAAGAGTGACTCCATTGTACACAATATAGGAATAGAGTACCGAGTGTCCCAAGGGTTGAATCTCTGATGGCCATCAGGGCCATCAGGGGAATTGTGCTGGCAGAGGTAAATATCATCTGTGGAGAGTGGTATGCAGGCAGGTGGGCATTGGGGGTGAAATCTGACAGATATGATGCAATGGTTGCAAACTTGGATGATCACATGAGGCTGAGTCCCACAATGATGGGCTTGCTGGCAGTAGTTTTTGCCTTTAGAACAATTGTCCTTTTTATTATCTTTGGAGTTGGACCCAGCTATTACTGGCTAAATATTCCAGCTCTCATATATGTTGTCTGAAATATGATTCCCTGTAACTAATACATTACATCCAAAGTCAGTGCAGTAATATAAAAAAAATTTCAACATACTGAACTTGAGCAATATCACAGGTCTGGCTAATCCATACAGGTCACAGATATGGGTACACACAGATATGGGTACAGGTAGTGCATGTCAAAACCCCCTACTGTACCTGCATGATGAATTAGCCTGGAAATGTATCTTTCAAGTTAGTAATTGAGGAGATTTGTCTGTGGTAGTATTACTAATTTACCATTGTTACTATCCAAATTTGGAATTCCATGCATTTGACACCATTATCAACACCTAAGTCCCTTATCCAACATGCTTGCAGCCTTGCACTGACCCAACCCATTGGGACAGCTTGAGGACACTCTTGCATCTGCATATCAAGACACCATGCCTTTTCTGGAGCTACCACCATTTTTACAGTCCCATACTCTACCATCCTCAACCCCTAGTGATTGCTAAGTCCTGGTCTATCCGAGCAGCTCCAGCAGTCATTGTTGATGAAGCAAGTGCATCAAAAGTGCAGGTTGCACCCATTTTGCCAGGTCATAAAGCTGTTATTTGAGCCTTGGTATGCTGTCCTGCCTCCTCTCATCCTCATCCACATACTCACTTTCACCCTCAACCAATGATGCATGATGCATGCAATTGCATGTGTTGTGCTGTTCCTTATCCTTGTCCTCATCCACAGCCACAGCCACACCCTCAACTGATGACACTGCATGTTGTGCTATCCCTCATGCTGTTCCTTGTCCTCACCACCCCTTGACCCTGTCATATCTCACCATTGCCATCACTGTCACACTCTTCCTTTCCCACCCTCCCCACTCAGCAACTGCACAATGCCTGTTGCACTGTCTCTTGCCCTCACCTTTGCCCTGGCACTTATGTAGCATGGGGAGGTGACCATACAATGTGTACATTGTGCCATTGTCTCCATATGCTCTCTCACCCTCATCCTTGCCCACTCTCCCTGCTCAGCAACAGTACAACATGTGCACTAACCCACTGTCCAACAGCCCAATGGCCCAACTCAAGGTCTGACTTCCCTGACTACCCAACCACTCATCCTGGCCAACTGGCTGATCACCTGACTTCCTGACTACCCAAATGCTTGCATTATCCTCTGTCAGGCCTGCTTGAATGCAGTACATAGCCTACACTATCCTCTGTGGGGCCCAGTCATGTGTACTACATAGCCTACACCATCCCCTGTTGGGCCTGTCCAGTAGTTTATTGCTATATAGAAAGTCAACCCTGGGGCAGGCCATGTGTGATAAGATGACACAGTGACTGCCTATTTTGTTCTGGCCTGTTTTGTTGATCTGGTTATTCAGACGGTTTGGTATTGATGGTAAAGTTATTTATTAACATTCTCATTGGGAGACAGTGGTAGTACAGGGTGGCTACTATCTGTATGTAGTTCAACCAAGCATGCCTCAAACTCTTTCTGGATCTCCTGTTTAGGCTTTTTGTGTTGGTTGAATTCATTGGAGGTGAGTATGATGGAGGGGGGTTTGGGGGTGCAGTGTGTTGGGCTATACCATAGTGGGATAGAGGGAAAGGGGCACAAGGGTGCTGCATGGGTGGCACTATGGCAGATAATGCAGTTTATCTTGGAGATTACATGGACAGAGTTTCAGGGGAAGAGTGTATTAAAATTGGTGGAATGGGAGGTGGTGTAGTTTGGGCCAGATGTTAGGGGTGGAGGAGGGGTTTAGCATGGTGATGCCAAAGAGGGTAGGATGGGGGGCTATGGTAGGAGCTGTGGGGTTGTAGGGTTGCATGCATATTGTTCAATGGAGATGGTTGATTGAAACATTTCCAGGAATAGCTGGAATATAGGTGGTGGCATTGTAGGGGAGAGTATATACTCAATTTGGTCTCAGATGGGGGGGTGAACCAGGCAGGTTTTAGAGCTTGAAGGAGTTGCATGGGGGTGGGGGGTAGGTGTAGTATGAGGGTGATTATGTGCAAGGGTTGGTTAGTGGGGGGAAAGTCAATAATGTGGAAGGTGATTTCATGAAATGACCAGATTTTTTGGCTCCAAAGTAGGTCCAGGTTATTAGATTCAATCCTGTGGACTAGGAAGGATTTGGGGGTAGGGGTAAATGCTGAGGCTTTAGGTGTGGAGGGGGGTGGGGTGATTTGAAGGGTGTTGGGGCAGGTTTGGCTGCAGATGGCAAGGATATGCTCTCAAAGTATGGTAGTGAGAATAGGGGTTCTTCCAGACATAGGGTTTCCATTAAATCCAAAGATCTGTATCAGGACCCTGGGATAGGGAAGGTTGAGCCATGTTGATTTGGTGTGATCATTGAGATTTTTGAGTGGTTGGAGGGGGTCAATGAAGTGGATGGCAGGGAATCCCTTCAGGGGCAGGGGTGTGTAGGATGGTGGTGGTAGTGTCTGGGGATGAGACAGTACATGCTTGGTTAGGTTCATCTTTTTGGGGGGTGTAGGGGGTATTATGGCTTATCTTTTATAGTGTTTTCATGGGGTGTCCCAACTTGGATGTTTTAAGTGAGATGGTTTATGGATTGGGGTTGTTGTTAATAAGGGATAACAGTTAGGGGTGCTGGTGCTAGGTAGGGCATCACAGGTGGACATTAGTAGTTAGGCAGGGTATTTTTCTATGGCTAGGTTTCATTCCTCCAGGGTAGGGACTGTGTTGTGAGGGTATTTGGTGATTGGTTGCTATGTCCAGGAGGTTTAGATAGAATACATTTCTGAGTCAGTGGGTGCATTGGTGGATCTAAAGGTTTGGTGAGTTTTTGAGGTTGGGTTGGGTGGCCACATCAGCAAATCCTACAATCACTTTACATTACTAGGGTTGGCATTGCCAACTGAGACTTTGCTGGAATAGGAAGAGCCAATGTAAGGGGTTTTAGTGTAAAATCAACTGCCAGTGTAACCTGAAATCAACAGTGACCTGAATAGGAGCCTGTTTGGACATGTTGACATTTGGCAGATTTCATGCACATCATATGACCTTGCCCTCTCACCAACCTAACCACTCTTGCACTCACACACATGCATGCCCTCACCACATGCAGATGTGCTACTGGAGCTCTCAAAGCTGGTGAGAAGATTCTGGCTGAGCTTCAAAAGTGTAAACTTATCATTTAAAAGTAGCCTTGCTTTTTTCATGTGATGATATGTAGAATACCTCCCCATTCATTCAGGAAAGCACAGTGGTTTATGGTGGACAAAGGCCCACACTTCAGCATGTCCATCATGAAACCCAAAACTGATCTTACAGTTGAAATGCTCACTTTGTATGGTTTCTTTTTCTTTTCTTTCAGAAGGGGGAGGAATGATTGACTAGTGGTGCATGGAAAATGGCCTCCTTCAAGAAATAACTTTGAAGCTGACAGTATCCTAACTGAACAATCTTGCTGTGTGATCTGAATTAGCAAATCCTCAAGGTTTTGAAGCATATATATCTGAAACCCAATGGTTTGATCTCTCTCCTTCAACTTGTATCTCATTCTTGCATTAGGTTCAGCTATATTTGCATCCCTAGCCTCTACTAGAGATCAGCACAGAGATGCTGTAAAGTTGCACATTCCTTGTTGCACACAGCTTCAAGCTGTCAGGAAGCCACCTGGATTGCAGATTGTTTCTGTGATCTAGCATCCTATAAGTACTAGTGTTACATCATGAAAATTGTGACCATTAATGCAACCACTTACCTGGAGTTGATTGGAGGTTCAACACAGATGCAATTTCACCTTGTAAAGGGATTCCTGGATTGCCCCCAAATAGTCAACCTCTATGACAGAAACATTGTTGGGATACTAGATAATGCTAACTTAGACATCAACATCATTGTGAATGCAGATCTATCCCACTGGAACATCAACAGACTCCAATGGCAGAGTAGGCTGAATGAGAGAATTCCAAGGATTGTTATCTTCAGCCATATCCAGTGGGATGAAGCTACCTGGCATTGAGAGACCAGCAAGAACACCGGGGGAAGATATACTTTCAATATGTGACTCAGGAGTAACATCAGTATCTGTAGATATATCAGATTAATACATCCATAGCATAGAGGACAATGATGTGAAAATACTTACTGGGATCAGATACTGAGGTGACAACATCCATCAGAACAACAGTGAGAGTGTCAGAACTCTGGGGATGATCCCAGGGGTTTATATTTACATTTGCATCCCTTGACAACAGGTTCAATGGATATTCCTCATTAGTAGAGCCAGTATTCCTGATGGGATTGAAAGCTGAGAAGAATGGCATACTTGCATGAATCAGAGCCTTCTGAGGGCTATTATACCAGTGAACTGTTATTGTTAATTATACCATTAAGTAACACAAGCACAAGGTGACATACTAATTGTAGGGGGATAACTGGGATTGCAAGGCGATATGCTAATTTGTTGGCATAGGGTTAATTTGTCAGTGTGGTGCTAATTATTGTTAGTGCAAAGGAGGTAACTGGGGCAACTGGAACAATAAGGTGAACAAGGTGGATGACATTATATAGGCTGCACTCAGAGACTCCTCACCTCATACTAGCTGCAATGTTTTTGTGTGCCTTGTCTTTGTCTTCAGCTTACAGACTCAAATGCTACATACAGGGTCATTGAGACACTATTCTCTGCCTGGCAGTGTTGCACAATGGCAACCTGTTGGCCAGTGGAAGTTAGTGTTCTTCCCCCAAGAAGATTTACAATGCTCATCCAGAAAGAAAGCTTTGATGGGCTGAGGCTGTGGGATCTGCAACATCAGCTTGAACTGACTAAATCCACTCAAATGTGAAATACCTGTGATCCCATCACCTGTGTAGTATAGGTCACCCATAAGGACAATGTCCAGAAGGCATTGTGTTGTGGTACAGGACTCCACACCTTGATGCTTCTGCACCAAAGCTTGGGACTAGATTCCAATGAAATTTGCATTAGATGGATAGGGAACAACCATGAAATCATGCATATTGCCCTCAATATCCTCAAGGGGGGCAACACATGCATTATCACAAGCACTTGCAATAAGCAAGTATAAGTCTGGGCACTGGACACTGGGTATCATCTATCAAATATTTTTAGCATTGAGCTACCAATAACAATTCCACAAGCATTGGTGTTCCATGGTCAGGATATTGTCATGTTTGGGATGTATGACAGAGAAATGTAAACAATATTAAATTTGATCACAAACAATGATGAACTAGATTGTAGTTACAGGCATATACTCTGAGGTAAAGACAGCTTAGTATTGGCAATGTGATCATTGGACATGATGATGTAAGTCTCTGATGTGCATATATTTTCAACACCTCACTGGAGATTAGAGGCTCTGTGGCAGTTGATGAAGGTTGCTCCATATTTGTTATTGACAATGATGTGAGTGGATTCAGCTTGCACCAGTTTGATAATGGAATGTGCATGTGCACATATGATATCAAACCCACAAAGACATATCCAAAAGAAGTTGCTTTTGCCACTGGAGCTGAGGAAATCATAGGTGGCAGTGAGAATGGTCTGATATATGTAACAAGGACAGTGGGAGGTTGCTGAAAATATTGCATCATGCAAAATCTGGGCACACATAAATGTTAACAGTAAGTAATGCAGCTACTAATGGATGCTGTCAACTTACAACATCAGACACATAACAGTAACAACTTTCATCTGATCATGGCAGTGTCATCTAGCAATGATGGTGATGCCAAGATATGTATATAGAAAAAGTGTACTGGCATGCTGGAGGCAAACATTTCCAAATGCAGATGGGCATCATTCATTGGAACAGTGTTTCAAACCTTGAAACAACTGCTAAGCATCATCTTACTTCTAGCCTTCACTATCCAAGCAGTGGTAAGTGCCAATCCTACCATATAATAGTGAGGTTCCTTATTATATATTAGAACCTGCATGCATACAAGGAAAACACAGCTTACATGACATCTCATTTCAAGGACCTGTTGCAACTTTACAGGAACCCCTTTAAGGTAAATGAGACACCACACATGCACCTAAATGAAATGTAATCTTAAAGCATGGAAGGCATGAAAAGTGCACATATGGCACAGCATGTTGTTAACCTAAGTCAAATCAACATGGTAAATGACAAAAAATTCAATGGGGATGCGAGTCTGGAGATCCATAAATTGTATGGTGGAATCCTGAGTAGAAAAACCAATAACAATCAGGGAAATGTACATGTACCAGGAGTCCTCTATCTGTAACTTTACATATAACATACCTATATAGATACCTTGCTGGTGATGATTGCACATTGTCATTCTCTGAAGCATTTCATGGCTTAGAATGATCTCCACTAGCATAACTTCAAGACAACTACATATATATACCTGTATCTATACAAATATGAATACATCAATACCACGGATACTGGATGGTGATGTAGATAAATGAAAAGGGAAAGAGTATACCCACACCAGTCAGTGGGTACTTATTGTAAGTCATGACCAGGCTGGGCAATGCTGGAGATTGACCTGATAGCACATTTGACAGTGTATTGTTGGCCTAAGTGAAATTAACATAGTGAACTCAACGCAATGAAATAATGGGTAGGTCAATGGAGGGGACATACTATATTCTGATGATGTTTGTGCAGTGCAGAGCAATGCTGGCAATGATAGGCCACCACATATTTTTGTTCCTTGACACATTTTAGCATGTTTTTGTAGTGTGATTTCAAGGCTACATGTACTTACAACAATAATAATGAGGTCAACTACATGGTCTACTACAAGTGCATGGATGGGGTAGAAAAGCAGAGAGAAAGAGTGTTCACATGCTTGTTAGTGGGTACTTACTGTGAATTGAACTCAGTCTGGACAATGCCGGAGGTGGTGGTGGCATGACTGGCAATCATGTGGGTGGGTTGGTGATGATTGAGTCAAGTGATTGCCAGTCATGCCA
>JBBPQV010000709.1:0-16175 GCA_038092675.1 Boletus rufocinnamomeus | reverse complement strand
CCCATGCAGACCCCATCCCCTCTCGTGGTCGCGAGGCCGTTGTTTCTCCTCCAGGCTTCGCACACAACTAAGTCCATCGTTCCTGGTTGATTCAATCGGACCTCTAATAGAACAGCTGGGACCTCGAGAGAGCGCAAGACTGCCCGCACTCCTTCCTTCCTCCGTTCCATCCGATGGTGCCGAAATCTCTCCTCGATCTAGCTCCCTCGCCATTTGGCACGGGCTTGGCTGCTAGTGCTTGCTCGACGAGGACGAGAGATCTTGTGGGCTGTCAGTGTCATATGTCATTACGTGCCCCGTCGTGACTCGTGACGGTTGTGTGACGGCCGTGTGATGCCGCCGTACGGAACGCCTACAGCAATAGTACAATCCCTGATTCCGTGGTTCAAACGTTCACGTAGACCGAAATTTGAGATCCACTTATGTCGAGATACACCATCACTGGTTAGTTTCAGTGCAAAAGTCATCTCTCTACCTGATTCACTTACATCCAGGTATTGAAATTCGTACCAACACGCGGCATCGCCTCAAACCCGCGAAGCGATACTATGTGCAGCTTTCCGTCGGGGATCTTGTGCGGTCGACGAGAAAGACAAAGGAGAAATGGGGTTATGCTTCTTGGAGCGAACGCTTCGTTTTGTGAGTGTCGTCCAAGTTGTTCCATGTCAGGACCTGATGATTTGTCAGTGATGGGAACGACACTTCCGTTCTGATGGTAGCGGTTTATCGGAAGCGCCGTGTGATGGGACGTAGCAAGCTTGTAGGAGGTATAAGGGATACTATCAATGGGTTCCTGAGCAGAATGAGGGACGGAGGTGGGTGTGTAGGCTGTGTGTTGAATTCCCTTGACGTGCTTTCACGTTCAACAGTTCTTGAGGTGGCACTGGGTAAGATGTCGCCCGACGGACCTGATCCACTAGACATGACACTCAAGTTTGCGTTGGCCGTTGAGCAATGTGGCGACATTGGTGCAGTAGGGCCAGTGGAGTGTCATGGTGTTGAAATTCCATCTATGAACGAAACCAAGGAGATACTGGGTTCTCCGCCCCCAACCGCTGCGGTTAATGTTGGCGTAAACGCCTTACCCGTGGCACAGACGTCGGAGAATGTGCAGACTTTTCTTTTGCAAAGGATGAACGTTCTGAAGGAGTTGGTGTCTTGCATCAAAGAGGTAACTGAGCGTTCATTATTTTCCTGACTCTAATATGAATACCGCCTAGATTCATCCTTACGCATCACTGGCTTGTTCGGTACTATCAGGCGCAAACAAGGTCCGTTAGTTGGTGATGTTACAGGTCTCGTTCGTGACATTTCTCCGATCAGGTGCTACTGAATCAACAGGATTATGATGATCGAATCGTCGATTTGCTCGACATGATAACCAATGCCATTGCGTTCGTTTACGATGTCGACGCCTTAAGCAGAATCCAAGCCCAACGAAAGACTATCCTATTTCTTATCCAGCAAGTGACAGAATGTGGCTACTTTGTTACTTCGTATACGCAACAGAAGCGTTTCTGTAAGTGTCGTGCTAATTTTGATGACTACTACTGATTTTGATATCAAGGGACTGGCACGGCGGAACTCACTTCCTCGGATATAAACACGAAGATCACGGACTACAAGGACAAGCTCAAGGAACTGCAAAACGCATTTTCTCAAGGCGTTCCTCCGCCATCCAGTCTCACCGTCTTTCGTATGATGGGAGACGTCAAGGACACCAGTAGGCACGCGTTTCAACACTACGTCAGATGCTGACCAGCTCTGAATTGCAGCTGACTTGGTCGGTCTCAATGACATGCCATACGCATTTGGTGCTAGATACGTGCGGGAGAAGGGTTGCTTACCTGGAACCCGCGAGACCGTCGTCCAAGACATTTGCAACATCCTCAATGACCCGGTTGAAGGCGCCGCTCAAGTTTGCCTTCTCACAGGGGTCGCTGGTTCGGGCAAGTCCTCGATCGCGCACACCATTGCTCGTCTCTACGATGGCCAACAGAGGCTGGGCTCTTCCTATTGTTTTGCTCGTTCTGATCTCGTGAGACGCAACCCGCAAAACTTCTTCAGTACCATTGCTCGCGACCTTTCAGATCGAGACGACCAATTCAAACATGAACTTTGGCAATCCATAAAAAATAATCGTGCTCTGCGTACTTCGCTGTCGCCTCTAGAGCAACTCGAGCGGCTTATTATAGAACCCGCTACTCGCCTTCGCTCCATCGGACCTCTGATTGTCATAGTGGATGCCCTCGACGAGTGTGGGGAACCTGCTGATCGCCGACAACTTTTGTCTACCCTCTTGGAGCAAATTACCGGACGTAACTTCCCGACCCACCTTCGATTTCTCATTACTGCTCGCCCCGAGAAAGACATTTTGGATGCACTGCCATCCGGATTACACATTGTCCATAAGCAGCTCATGGATGTCCCAAAAGATGTTGTCGACGGAGATATCAAGAATTTCATCTATCACACCCTCCACCAGTATACCGAGCTCGACTCTCGTTGGCCGAATCAAGAGTGGTGTCGACTTCTGGTCCACCACTCTGAACACTTGTTTCAATGGGCAGCTACCGCGTGTAGGTTCATCGAGGGTGATGGCTCTGCGGGGCTGGACCCATGCGAGCAACTTGATCTTTTGTTACGACCCTTTTTGGGTGTTTGCGCCAATCCCCTGGACTCCCTATACCAAACCATCTTACGGCGGACGTTCCAGTCAGACCGCGCTCTGCCCCTCTTTCGAGAAGTGATGGCTGTTATATTTGCACTCAAAGAACCACTATCACTCACTGCTCTTTCAAATCTGTTCAGTGGAGTCATGGATTCACGAGCCATTGTGAAACCCCTTGGATCATTACTGGATGGTGTGGTCGATGGACGGAAAGTCGTCCAACCATTACACTCTTCATTCCGCGACTTTCTACTAGACGAGCATCGCAGTTCAACTTTCTATGTCCCGATCCTTCCCCAGCATCATCATCAACTTGGACTATCATCACTTGCATGCATGCAGAACATGCTCAAGTTCAATATATGTGAACTGAAAGACTCTCGAATCCGAAATTCTGAAGTCCCCCACCTGGTTGATTCAATGAGGATGGCCATCCCCTCCCATCTTGCATATGCATGCCAATACTGGATGAATCACCTATGGCAGGTTGGCTATACTCCAGATCTAGACCTGTTGCACAAGGTCACCATCTTCTTCAAGAAATTCTTCCCATACTGGCTTGAGGTCATCAGCTTGCTTTCTCTCTCCTCCCCTGTGATATACATCTCATCAGCATTGGAGACTTGCATCATTCTCCAAAAATGGGCCAATGTAAGACATTGACTCAGATGTAAAGTAATATGAGTGCTCAACATTGAGTTCTTAGGGCTTTGAAATTGCTGATCTTGCAGCAGAAGCATTCCAATTCATTCAAGTATTTTCTCCCATCATCAAAGAGAGCACACCCCATATCTATCTGTCAGCTATGCCACAAACACCCTCCCACTCTCCACTATCAGCCTTATGGAGTGGTCACCTCCAAAATCACCTCTCTGTGATATTGGGCCACCCAAACATTTGGCCAGCTGAAGTACAATCACTGCAGGGCCATACAGACTGGGTCAACTCCATCATGTACTCACCTGATGGCAGCCATATTGTCTCTGGTTCCTGGGACAAGACCATTAGGATTTGGAGTGCTCATACTGGCCATTGTGTGGCTGGTCCATTCATGGGACATTCATATCATGTCACCTCTGTTGCCTATTCACCTGATGGTGACCATGTTGTCTCTGGCTCTGAAGACAAAACAATCAGGATTTGGAATGTGTCCACTGGTCATTGTGAAGTGGGTCCACTGCAAGGGCACCAAGATCTGGTTTCCTCTGTTGCATATTCGCCTGATGGTAACCACATTGTTTCTGGTTCTTGGGACAAAACCATCAGGATTTGGATTGCTAGCTCTGGCCAATCTGCTGCTGGCCCCTTTCAAGGCCACACATTCTATATCAGCTCCATTGCCTATTCACCCAATGGCTATCACATTGTCTCTGGCTCTTGGGACAAGACCATCAGAATTTGGGATGTCAGCACTGGCCATTTGGTTCTCAGTCCTCTTCAAGGGCATACAGACTATGTCACTTCTGTTGGCTACTCACCTGATGGAAACCATATTGTCTCTGGCTCTTGGGACATGACCATCAGGATTTGGGATGCCTACACAGGAGATTGTATTGCAGGTCCATTCCAGGAGACAAATTTTGTCACCTCTGTGGCATATTCTCCTGATGGGTATCAAATTGCAGCTGGCTCTCAGGCAAATACAATCAGAATATGGAACACCACCACTAGTCAGTGCATGGAAGATGCATTGGAGGGGCATACATTCTATGTCACATCTGTGTCCTATTCACCCTCTGGGTCACAGATTGCCTCTGGATCAGGAGATTACACCATCAAGCTCTGGAATGCTAGCCTGGCCAATAAACAACATTCTATAGCAGATCCCTCACAGGGGCATACCCACTTGATCACCTCTGTTGCTTGTTCACCTTGCCACAAGCATATTGCCTCCAGCTCCTGGGACCAGACTCTCATGGTTTGGAATGCTAGCACTGGCCATTGTATAGCAGGTCCATTCCTGGGACACACAGGTTATATCACATCTGTTGCCTATTCTCCAGATGGCAGTTATCTTGTGTCTGGCTCTGAAGACAAAACCATCAGGATTTGGAATGCTAGCACAGGGCAATGTGCAGCAGGTCCATTACAAGGGCATACAGACCAGGTAATGTGTGTTGCATATGCACCAGATGGTGTTCATGTGGCATCTGGGTCTTGTGACAAAACCATTAGAATATGGAATGCACAAACTGGTCAATGTATATTAAGCCCATTGAAAGGCCACAGAGACTTCATTGAGTCTGTGACCTATTCACCTGATGGCAGCCACATCCTCTCAGGCTCATATGACCAGACTCTTCAGATCTGGGATGCCCATACAGGCCAGTGTATTGTAGGTCCATTGCAGGGACATACAAATATGGTCACTTCTGCTGCATATTCACCTGTTGGCAACCATATTGTCTCATGCTCTGCAGACAAGACCATCAGAGTATGGAATGCACATACAGGCAAGTGTATAGCAGGTCCATTGGAGGGGCATGCAGATATTGTGTCATGTATTGCCTACTCACCTGATGGGAGTAATATTGTCTCTGGTTCATATGACAAAACCATTAGAATATGGGATGCTCATACTGGTCAGTGTGTAGTAGGTCCATTATTGGGGCATAAATCATATTTAACCTCAGTTGCCTACTCATTTGATGGGGGTCATATTGTCTCTGCTTCTGGAGATAATACCATTCGAGTATGGTCCCTCCAGGATCCTTTATTTTTTGATGGGTATTATCAGAGAGAAGATGGTTGGATTGAGACTCCCAAGGGGGAGTGTATTTGCTGGATTCCTCTGTGGGGTAGAAATGGATTTTATCATCCTAGGAATGTGACAATCATTTCTGCACAGCAGACTTACAAACTTGACTTTACAAATTTCGTGTACGGAAAGTCTTGGAGCCTTTGTTGGTGTTGATTTGGTTTTTACGTCGAATATACATAATACCAGCCGGGTTGTGTTATGGCCGATAATTGGGGTATACATCCAAGCAGAATTCCGACGTGACACAAGTTCTGAAATGAACCACTCACTCATCATGTGCACAACCGTTGCTCAAATTGGTGAGCCCTTTGCAAAGGTACACTCGAACGGTGTCCGGTAGGTCATTGAGAGTGGCACAGATGTTTCAGACGATGGTTCCGGGCATTCCCGGTAAGTCATTGCTCCCGCTCGTGTCGAACATTAGAGACGTGTCATTGATAAGTTGACTAAATCAGCTGTACTCCAGATGTGGCTGGTATCTCACAGTGTAAACCATGTGCCTCTAACGTTCTGGGTGTCACTCATCATACAAACAGAGGTGGAATATGGATGATGTCAACAAAGTGTTGTCCTACAGGATTACACATCAGACGCGTTGTGAACCCAGAACGACGCAGCGCACCCAACACGACAATGTGTATGCCGACGCACTACAATATCTCCAACATGCCTGTACGCAGGTCCGACGGAGCGATCTTTCGGTTTACCTGGACAACGATCTCGCAGTCCGCAGCGACGCGTTTATATTCCCTCTGAGATCGTCGTTCGAGTAGCAGTGCACGGAAGGGCTGACCGAGATTGACGATGAGTCGTAATGCCCGAGTATAATCGTCTATGTCGTTCAACACAACAGCGCGCATCGGAGAAGGAGTCGTAGAGCTCGCATCTCCGCCGCTGTCATGCTCCGAGCCAGCGTCCGAGTCAGATCCCGAGTTGACGTCTAAACTGATCCCATGTGGATGAACGTAATCTAGGAGACGATGAATTGATGGGTGTACGAGCACTAATTTTTTCGGGTGCTCTAGCGGGAGTGCATCCGTCGTCTTGATCACCACGTCACCGAGGACCGACACCCTGGCGAGACAACGAGCCCCACCACCGAAGGTTCCCTGTAATTTGAGTTTTCTGACAGGGAACTGGATGCAGGGGAGGCGCAAACGACGGTTGGCGAAGCGCGGGGTACCCAGAGCAGCGACCTGCTCGTAAACCCTTATGGCTACCTCCTGTTCAAAGTCCTTCCGCATTCCCACGACCCGTGTTTCCATATCTTGCTCTGTGATGTGCGGTGGAGAATATGGGGATTGCTGATAGACGGCTATGTCGGCCGGGAGGCAGGTGTTGAATAGCGACTGCTTCGGGCCGGTCCAGTCCAGCACCGTGACTTCACCGTGACGAGCAACGATCTCTTGCAACAGATGTCCCAATGCAGCTTCTCCCTCACCATAGTGTGGCCGGATGTCACTAGAGAATATACCAATCAATGCATAGGCAATGTCTTCCTCCACCGTCGCAGAACGCGTCGAAGCCAAACGAAGCTTCTCGCGCACTGTGAGATTGCTTGGACGGAAGGCGGCAATAGTTTCCGAATTGACATGGATGGCATTAGCTAATTCCCGCATGATGGTGGGGGAGTCTTTGTGATTGGTGCAGATCTCGTTAAGATATGGTTTCCACTCGC
The DNA here is from genome assembly GCA_038092675.1 of Boletus rufocinnamomeus. Taxonomy (NCBI): domain Eukaryota; kingdom Fungi; phylum Basidiomycota; class Agaricomycetes; order Boletales; family Boletaceae; genus Boletus; species Boletus rufocinnamomeus. The sequence goes on along the minus strand of JBBPQV010000709.1, from coordinate 9,065 downwards.
GATCATAGAAGCGGACGACCTTGGGGGCGAGGAGCTCTTGGAGCGTCCAAACACGCGTCATCCATACGCTACGCGTCAAGGCACCATACTTGGACGGGGATTCTACGCTCGCGAGGAAAATGAGCGTGAGTGCGGAACATTCGTACCACTTGCACATTGAAGTGATGGATTGACTTAATACCGCGCTGGTAGATTTGTCGATACAGCAAGTATCGCTCCATGCCCAACGATGGTTGGCTTCACGAACCATCTGGCAGAACTTGCGTAATTTATTGTTCGTGGGCGATGGATCGAGATCGAAAACTGGGGTTTCAGAGACGATCTGGAAGGATGGTTCCTCTCCCTCCCACCGATGGGAGAACATTACGTATTGGAAAAATTCTGCAACCGTTTCAGAGATGCAGCCATTATCGGGTTTCGCTGTCGCGGATGACAAGAGTCTCCTGAAGACCGGCTCTGCTCTGAATATACGGATCCTTTCTTGTCCGTCACACAGACGACCAGATGTGACATCAATAAGCACGAGTGGGCATATCTTGAAGACCGCGTTGACGGCTTCGTCGATAGCTGCCATGGTTGCTTGCTCCGAGGGTGTTATGTACGTCTGGCGCAACTCTGCCGAAAACCATCAATACATAATGGCCGCGAGCTATTATGAAAGGTACCTACGGCGAGTCTCTGGAGAATCAAGTGACTGGTCGATCTTTGAAAGCATGATGCTGATGGCCTCAGTCGCCTCATCTTTCCGCTTCGCTCCAAGCAATGCAACACACTTCCTTTCATATGCCCAAGGAGACGAAGGGTTCAACTTGATCGCCTGAAAAATGGTCAACGCTGCGTTGTACTACGGTTCGAATCAGCTCACCTCTTCCGCGTCCATTAGCGCATCTTCCCATAAACGTATCTCTGCCCGAGCTTTGCTACGCTTGATGTAAAGCCCACTCGAAGACGGCGGGTTGACGTCTAGTGCTGTTGTGTATTGATGTACGGCTTCATTGTACTCCTTCGAGAGCATGGCACCATCACCTATGCTTTCTAATCTTTCGATACAGCGCTGCTTGGAGCCTGAGAGCCAGTGTTCAATAAATGGGCATAGGCCGAGCGATACGCAAAGACACTTCACAAGTGAACCAGTGTGTTATTTCCGTCTCGACCGTCAGCTCATCTCCAAAGTTATCCGCCATCGTCTGAAGTAAGTCGGCGGCTTCTTCCATGCGATTGGCACCTAACAATGCATCACATTTCTGTTGATGGATGAGAAATGAAAAATTATCATATCGCCATCCAAATAGCTGCCAGAGAAGGTCATGAATCGCGCATATGATATTGAGGCGGGAATGCCTACCAAGCAAATAGTATCTAGTTTGGGAACCTTGCAAAATGGACCGAGATCTTGAGCGCTTGTCAACAATCGCACTCCTTCGTCGTATTTGGCATTCTTCATTGCATCTTTTCCGAGTAGAAAATGTATATATGCCTATGGCACAACGTCAGGGGTAGCTTCTAGTTGATATTGGCGCATACGTGCCTGAATAAACTGGTGCGCCCGCTTATCACCTACGAGTTTCGTTTGTGTTCTCACACCATCGAGAGATTCTTTGCGTTGCCCACCCTCAAACATAATGATTAACTAAAAGGGGATGAGGGCTCAAACTACAGCCTAATCCAGGTTGTATCACCTACCTTGATGAGTAAAACGAAGTCTCGTTCGCTCGAAGGACAGATACCCAGTGCGAGAGTAACCTCCTGGACTGCATCCTTGTGTCTCCCCTGTTTGCAGAGCACGATGCTCCTTGCGATGCGAGCAATAACGGTTGGCTCTCTGTCTATTGCCTGGATGCGCGCTCCAGTGAGCATAGCACAGGGAGGAGAAGAGACGACATTACCGTTTGCACATCTTTCAGCGCTGCGTCGAAATTCCCTATTCGCGCTCGAACGAGAGCGCGGTTGGCGAATGTATGGGGGTTTGAACGTAAGCGAAGCACAATCTCTTTCGACAATATCGCATCGGCTTCTATCAAGTCTCCGTCAAACCAGGGGACTAAGGCGTCGTCGCTAACAGCTATGAGCTGCAGTAACCAGATCCGCAAGAAAGGATATGTTAGAGCTTAGCTGGCATTTAAGAACTTATCTCGACTCACGGGCTGAAACAGGAGCAATGCAATGAGAACAATTAGATCTGGAGCTCGTCTGTTTTGAGTAACAACTTACGGACTGGTGAGGAGCAGGCGATGGCAGTAGTAGGTCGGATTTCGTTGAGAGAGAGGTTGGATATATCAGAGCAGTCGGAATACTTACAGAGATGGTACAGTGTCTCGGAAGGAGCTCTCTCAAACTCCAAACGGAAAGTGTATTAGAGGCAGAACAAGCAGTTACAAAGAGATTCCCGTCGAGAGAGATGGCGAGCGGGGTATGATCATGAAGAATGGGCCCGATCTGCACACCCGTCAAGGTATCCCGGAATTGAACACCGCCGACAAAATCTTTGCCGATTACGATAAATTTGTCGTTTCCCGAGACATGAAGGTTGGGAGAAGAGGTGGATCGTAAGCTGGTCGAGCCCGTGGACGCGTCCACAACACCAAGTGCCTTCAAAGATCCAACAAAGACCCGTTGTCCATCGTTCGACCAGCCAAGCCTAGAAGGATAGGCGAATGTGACCTTGAAGCGTTGAGTCAGCCGGTCACCGGAGACGTCCCAGATGAAGACAGCGCCATGTTGTGAATCATAACATGCCGCAAGGCGGTCACCGGCGGGAGAGAATTGGAGATGTGAAACCCAGTCAAGCAAACCGAGGCTCAGTTCTAACGGACCCGAAAGCCGCCGCCCTGCGGGAATAGCCCACAGGATGAGCGTACCGTCGTGTGAGGCGCTAGCAACCCTGGACGAGTCCGGCGAGACGTCCAGTGCGGAGATCGTACCGTTGTGGTGTCCCGCCGTCTCCGCGAATTGCTTCAGGGTCTTGGCATCCAAGATCGACAACTTGCCATCACCACGTCCGACGACGAGCCATTTTCCATCGCGCGAGACAGCCACGGCGCTGGCGTCGGTCATCCACGACCCCTCTCTGCGACCGTCCGTTACTCGCCACCGTGTCGCTTTATGGTTCTGGGAAACGCAAACGAGATTCCGTCCGTCGAATGAGAACACGACCGACTGGCACATCCCATCGGTACGGATTTCCTTCTGCGTAGGCAGCGTGGCTTTATATAATAACGGGGTAAGAGCGACAAGCATGGACTCTCTTGACACCAACTTCGCACCTTGCACCGTCGTCGACATCTTTCATCGTTTTCTTGGACAAGGAGAAAAAAAGTTGGGACTCGCGAGGCAAACTCAACTTCAGGGCCTCGCGGGTAGTCTGCAACAGGCAACGAGGGTCACGTTGGGCGCTAATTTCTGCAATAAATAGCGGCTTCTTGCCCCCAGCCTTGCTTGCTAGTCCGGTGACTGGCACACCGTGCTATGATTTACTTGCCGCGTATCTCCGCATCCTATATCCATCTTTGAATCAGTGCCATGCGGTCTCCAACTTTGTCCAACTAACCTGCAATGCTTCAGCGCCAGTTCATCCTCGAACCCGACACAGACTATCCGCTCCATGTCACTGCCAAACAGTTCTGGCGCACAGAATTGGAGGCGAACTGGGATGACCGCGACGCATTCACACTCATCCTCTTACACTCCACCAGCTTTCACAAAGAAACCTGGGAGCCTACTTTGCGGTATCTCTTCGAGGACGTACAGAAGCATACAAGTCACACCATTCGTCCCAATATCAAGTGCGCATGGGTCATCGAGTGTCCCAATCACGGTGAATCCGCCGCACTGAACGAACGCGCGCTCCAACGGCCCCCATTTTACCGTAATTGTGAGTCTTCCACACCCAGTCGTATTGCCTTTGTTATTCAGGACGGTGATGCGGCCCGGTCGTGTCCAGTTGGGTGCGAAAAATATGCCGAAGCAGCGCATCGTTTCGTGCTACTCGGCCCCATATTTCCCACCCCGGTCGATTTTCGGCGCGAAAAACTCGTTGGGATTGGTCATTCGCTTGGAGGCGTGGGCATGTCCGTTTGACCCGATCGTGTGCATGTTCATTTGTTCAACGGGCTCTCCAGATCGATCTTGCCGACGCTCGCGCCTACAGTTCATTTCTCTGCCCTGATCTTGATCGAGCCTTTGCTTAGTCCTGAAGGGATAGACAAGTTGCAGGACCTCAAAGCTAATCTCATCAATGGCGCATACGAACGGCGCGACGTGTGGCCTAGTCGCCAGAATGCGTTGAGATATTTTCGCAAAAGAACACGCTGGGATCCGAGCGTCCTGGATAACTACGTGGTAATTCATCTCCTGTCATGACATGTTGGAGCAGAATATGACAGGACTGTCGTTGCACAGCAACATGGACTGAGGACGTGCGAAGGAGTCGAACACGAACCAGAGAATCACGCAGTGACTCTAGCATGCTCACGAGAAGAGGAAGCGGTGAGCATATTCCCGGGTTTTGCAAGGCCCAGTTTGTGTGATCTCTCCTAGACCATGTATAGGGACGTGACAGGCCCCCAGAGGGGCATCGAGTCGTTGGACAAGCTGTCCACAACGACACCCGTTGGGGTGATTTTTGGTGACAAGAACGACTACATGTAAGTATGTGTGTCCCGACTGACTGCAACTTGAAGATAATGGATGACGATGACAGACCTCGCGACGTACAAGACGCTCTTGTAGACCCGGCCTCGGGAAGATGTATCCAGGCCGTAAGTCGTATTGAAGGGGTGGGGCACCTGGTCTGTTCAGGGTATGTCCAGTCATGATTATCTGCTGATCGCCCCTCGTCCCAGATCCCCCAGCATAAACCGGCCGAATTGAGTCGGGTTCTTCTTGACGTCTGGTGTAGACTTCTTACCCCCGTCGACACCTCAAGCAAGCTCTGACCAAACCTATACCACACTGCTAAGAGAGAAGACCGCGTCACGATTCACAGACAATGTAGTTGAGACGGCGAATAGTTATGCGCGTTCTTAGCTCTACTTTATGTTCACGGATGCTTTGGCATCCAAAATGTCCAGTATCTCCAGCACTTTGTATACATTAGTTGTCGAGAAAACCGGGCCGGTCGGCTGCTATGTCCGTGAGAAACAGCATCCCTTGTGCCGACTGAAGTTCATCTAGCTTCAAGTCTCCGACCTGGGGATACGCCTTTTCCGGATCCATGGCCACCGATTTCTGGGCAAGTTCACACTAGTGCGCGGGTTGGGTCAGGTCCTCGCACAGAAAAGTCAGCTCACCGGGCCGTGTTAGCAAGCGATGGATCGTTGACCGTGCAACACTCCAACAAGCTCGTGCGGACGACCGCCAGTACGTCGACGACCCCGAATACTTTACATACTTTTCCATCTTCTTCGCCAATGGTGCGTCGACATTTCTTCTCTCTACGGTGGGGTAGCATCTAATGATATACACACCGGACACCGGGACTTATTGTTTGAAACCACAGTCATCACAAAGCTCGGCAAGAAGCTGAATTTTCGACAACGCGTGATCGCAACGGCGATCGTCTTCTTTCGCCGGTTTTACATCAAGAACGCCTACTGCGAAACTGACCCATTCGTCGTCATCGCTGCGTGCTGTTATGTTGCCGGAAAAGCGGAAGAGTCGCCCGTGCACATCAAGAACGTCGTCGCAGAAGCCCGTTTGTTCTTTAGCCGTGCGTCTCTCGTCTCTCCCTCTTTTCCAAAAAAAAAAACGTGGTGGCGTTGGTGGGTCTCAACGGCGTGCATTTTTGGTATGCAGAGCAACCTTATGGGGTCAAGTCGTTTCCCTCTGATAATTCGAAGCTGGCGGAAATGGAGTTTTATCTCGTAGCAGATCTGGAGTGTGACTTGACCGTATTCCATCCCTACCGGACGCTCACGGCATTGTGTAAGAAAGAAAGCGGGAGCGAGTCGATAGCCGAGGCGGGGGAGGTAGGCGCAGAAGGCGACGACGGGCCACGGTATTGGGGCACGGGGGAGGGACAATTGGAGTTGAGCGATGACGCACTCCAACTCGCATGGTAGGGTATTCCCTTTTTCTTTTTCTTTTGTGGGTATCCCCAGACAGTTCTCAAGACGACTCTTAGGTCCATCATCAACGATACCTACCGATCCGACCTCTGTCTCTTGTACCCCCCACACCTCCTCGCCATCACAGCCCTCTACCTCACACTCGCCCTCCACGCCCCCACGCGAGAGCTCGTCCTCCAAAAATCATCGCTGAACCCCGCCAACCCCAACGACGCCCACGCCCACACCAATGCCCTCCGTCGATCCTCCCGACAAGCGTCCATCTCGTCCAACGAACCCAAGAAACCGCAGGACATAATCGGCTTCTTCGCAGGCTTGAACGTGTCCATGTCTCTCGTCTCCACGATCGCCCAAGAGATGATCTCGCTTTATTCTGCATGGGAACGCTATCGGGAAGACGGGGATGCGAGCAGTGCGTTCCAACAAGGCCCGCAGACGCATGCGGGGTCGCCGTATTCGTCGTCGACGGCGGCAACGACGACGACAAGGGGGAGTCTGAAGCGGACGCTCTCGGAGAGCCGGAGTACCCCTAGGAGCCATAGCCACAGTTGTGTGGGGACGCCTGCTGAAGGGGCGGAGGAGCGGCCGGGGAAGATGGAAGGCGTGGGCGTGGTGACGCCGCTGATGCTCGTTCAGCTGTTGACGCGAATGCGCGAGAGCAGGCTGTCTGATTTGGCCCATTCGACGCATGGACGACCTGTCGTTGTTGACAAGCGGTTGGAGCGGACACAGGCGGCCGGGTAATAAAGGTAATGGTGTACTTGGTCTCCACGTCAAACAAGAGGTCATGAGGCCACGTCTATGTCGTGCTTTGAAAGCTGCTTGCATCGATTTCAACTGGGTACAATTGGAAAGATCACTTTGTTTTACTATATTACAATGTGCATGAAGTGATAAACTAAACCCACCACGCTCACTGACAGGAATCACCCAAGCCTATGTTAGAGGTACTATCCGTACACGTCATATGGAATAGCCAAACCCTGCCCTTCTAAGCAGACTCTTCGACACGCGGCGGCTGCACCGAAGCGACCTGTGCTCGATCCATCGTCCGCATCTCGAAATCGTCCGTCATCGTCCGTCTCCTGAACACCATCTTTCCACTCCCGATAGTCTGGTGGGCTGCATTCTGATCGTGTTGGCTCGGTTGACCGTCCCGGGCATAGTTTTCCCGGAAACTGATCACCAAGCGTGGAATGAGTACGGAGGTTTCGTTTTGTGTGTATGCGGAGGCGATGGCGAAAAAGGTCGACTGGGTCGTGAACGGATCAGATGGAATGGAATAAGAATAAGAATATAACGACGACGACGTACGTTGTTCGGAACGCCCCAGACGGCGACCATCAATAAGATCGTCGCGAGCAGGTTCCTAAACAGAAACCCCATCAGCCCACGCCCACCCCATCGACCGAATAAAGCGAAAACAAAACGCACAAAAAGAAATAGACGATACTGTCTCTGACGAGCACGCCCATCAAGTCGCTGATCGTCCACCTGTTCAACGTCCGTCGCGTATCAAGGGCATGCTTGAGGAAGCGTCCCACAGCAAGCAAGAATAAGAGTGAGTTGACGACGATGGCGAGGATGTCCCATGCGAATGGAAGCGAACTGGCCGTGTCGACGCTCGGACCGCAGACATAAATTCCAGATAAGATCCACTCGGTCGCTTTTTTTTGGTGTCGATCGACGTCAGTGCGATAACACACTCGAAAGGTGGGCAGAAGGAAGAGGGTTAAAAAAACGTACCAGAGATCCCGCTTCGTGGACCAAAGATGACGGCTGCGATTGCGAGCCCGAGAGCGATTCTTGTTAATATCATTGCGACCAAGATGCCCAGGACGATCCTCGAACCCAGGTACATGGCATATATGCGCATGGCCATGATGACTGAGATGTGTGGTATTAGAATGCGGCCACATCTTGGTCGTAGTGACTGACCATCTCCTACAACCGTGGCCACAAAGGCACCCAAGTTGACAAACCTGTCGACCGCAACACCTACCCGACCACATCAGCGGAAGGGGTGGCTCCAGCTAACGATTGTTCCTACATCTGTGATTCAGAAGCATGCCATCCCTTCAGTCATGACCGCATCATTATGAATGTGAACGTACCTCTACAGCAGAAAGTCAATCGCACATCCATCATGAGGGGATGTCAGACTTACTAGTGGTGTCATTGAGATGTTTGCGTTTTTTTTTTTTTTTTTTTTTTTGGATCCATTTCTGTCCGTGTGGGGTAGATATACCCTATGTAGGACATGACTATCTAGGAGCGAAAGGAACACCTGTGTTCCGCCGTATCTCTGACTCTGCAAATGTCCCAAGAACAGGCTGTAAGGCCTTTCTTGGTCCCACCGTTCCTGCCAGCTGGTTTTAGATGTGTGAGTCTACTAATCAATGGCCCACTGTACATGTAGCTGACATGTGAGAGGATTGGGGGTGAAGATATTAGATGACATGTGCTCAACCGCTGAAGCAGAAGCACACGTATAGGAATGAGGGGCTGGAAACGAAGTAGTAAGTAGTAATAGGGAGCAACCATGGGGTGTTGAGGGGTTGGGTCTTTGTTGGCCGGTTGGCCCTTTGCATGTTGTGGTCCGTGCGGGTTCCTATATGTCAGCGAGCATGTATTAGGTGTTTTGTAAGATGCTGAATAGTGGTGTTTGGTGCGGTGATGTGAGGTAATTTTATGGGTGGATCGTCTGAGGGGGAGGAAGGATTTGTTAGCATTGCTGTGTGTGTTGTATATGGATGTTACCAAGGGACGCTATTAGTTGTCCTGATTGTTCTATGTAAGTTAATTAGCAACCTTACAAGTGTTGGCTAGTATATTTCTTAGTGTAAACTACTAACCACACCATCTTATTTCCAGACACTATTAAAGTGTTTCTTCAAGACCCAATCTATAAACAATAGTTGAGGATTGGCGAACAACCCACATAACTGACTACACTAAGTTTTTCACCGACTCATTACTAGTAGATCTAGATAGTGTTTC
>JBBPQV010000708.1:0-16203 GCA_038092675.1 Boletus rufocinnamomeus | reverse complement strand
GCCTCAGTTTTCACCGGAGCAGGTGCAATGGACATGTTGAGTTTGACCGGTGCGCCATCATCAAGAAGCATTCCAGCTTTGCGCTGCTCTTCGGCAAGAGCTTGCATGTCCTCCATCTGACGAGCGAGGAACTTCTCTGATTCAATACGGAGGTTCTCAGCTTCACGCTCTTCATAAGCGCGCGATTCGGCATCGGCTGCTTCTTCGGCTGTAACCCGGCGTGCACGGGATTGTCGCCAGCGTGCTCTAGCAGTGTTATTGCATTAACAGAATACAACGACGAAGAATACCACTCAACGCACCTGTCTACGTAGAACAACTCATCACTCTCGTCGTCGTCCCAGACATCGAGCCGAGCTTGCATCTCCACGCGATCCCGTTCCTCGGCTTCCTTGATGGCATTTTGACGCGCAATCGACCGCTCTAGTGCGGCTATACGAGCCCGTTCTCGAGGCTCATAGCGGCGTTCTCTCTGTGAGATTCGTGGAGACATGTTCAGGATCACTGCACGCATCTGCAACATCTCGTTACCGATTGAAAGAAATACTCACGTCTTTGAATGAAACCTCCTCGTCTCGCCTTCTGGCATCCCTCCGGTCCCTCTCCATTTCCTCGTCAGTCTTTGGCCCCCTGCTCCGCTCATCCAGCGCCCCCGTTGCAGCGCCGGTATCCTCCGCCTTCACAAAGCCAACAGGCTTGCTGTAACCTTGTGGCCCTTTCCCCAGTGTCTGTTGACCCTTTCCAGGCGTCGATTGAGATGGGTGCTGCGACTGTGGCTTACCCCAGTCCTTCACCTTTGGTCCACTCGGTGCCGTAGTCAACATATTCGGTATACTCTCGCGAACTTCTCGTACCTTCTCTCGTTCACGCTTCGCGGCACGTTCGCGGAATTGTGCGATCTCGGAGATGACGAGGCCGCGTTGAGTTTCTGGAAGATCAGCTTCCTGAAGATCGTGGAGGTGAGGAGGTATGACGTATTTCTCTTTGTCGAGAAGGCCGTTGTTGGCTGCGTCTTGGGAAGCGCGATTGATCTCTTCGACAAGTTCGGTCACCTTGGCTTTGGCTTGCTGCATGATAGCCTCGTCGGTCTATTTCAATGCAAATGGTAAGAATACGACAAAGATACGGCAGTGAAATAGATCGAGGCTCACGTCCGTCTTCATCTTTTGCGCAGAGTAGGCATCCAAAAACAGTTTTGTCTTTTCATCGGCTTTGATCTGGGAAAAAGTATGCGACGTAGGCTTGAAACGATCAACACAGTAGTGATGGGACGCACCAGAAGCTTTTTGTTCGCGCACCCATCCTCGAGCGCTGGTAGCTCGACGCTCTGGAGGAGCGTCAAACATCTGATTGCGGAGTCTGGATCCTCGAATTCTGCAAAACCGAATCCTTGCGGTTTATTTGCAGGCGTAATGAGTCGCTTGAACGACTTGACGGGACCACATGCCTGAACATTCAATTCAAACACGATTCAGCATGTGCCATGAGTCGCCATCACAGGACGGAAGCAAGATGGTACTCACGGTGAGCATCTTGTTAAGAAATGCATCGGTGATCCCGCCAGATATCGAGCCCACAAACAGAGTTGCCTGTTTCTGAGGGGGCATAAAGGGCTGATGCATCATTTGCTGCTGCTGTGCGAGAGCCGATATTGAGGGACCTTGGCCATACGATGGCAAAGGTGGACGCAGACCAAGTCCTAACCGATTCGGCGCAGGTTGCATGCTTGGCTTGAATTGTGTCGGGATGGTTTTTTTTCTTGCGTTTGACGTGCGACCGGCACCGATTCTGGACCTCGATGAACGTAGAACAGAAGACTGGAAAGATGAGGCTCACAATTGGAGATACGGTTCAACGCTGGCTTGAAAGCGGACAGAAAAGAGCAGAATCCACAGCGACGTGGATGGTGGTCAAAGTCAAGTTAGCAAAAGGAGATCGCGTTCGGTAGTCTTCCCACGGCCTGTTGTTCACGCACGCTAATTGACCTGTGTTGGCAGACAGCCAATATGGTCCTCTTCTTCACGTCGTCCGGTACGTGGACATCGGTGCACATTGGAAGGTTTCCTGATTCCATATTAGAGGTGAACCCACCAGTGACCATCTACATGGGAAAGGACAAGGTCGAAAGTATGTATCGCGTGCTCTTGAGACAAGGCCGACGTTCACTCGCACAGATCAGACGAAGACCTGATCAAATATGCATGGCCTCAGGATGTGTGGTTCCACGTCGACAAGCTCTCTTCTGCTCACGTATACCTCCGCATGCCTGAAGCCATGACTTGGGAGGAGATACCACAGACCCTTTTGATCGACTGCGCTCAGTTGGTAAAGGCAAACTCGATCGAGGGCAAGTACGCGCACGAATTGTGAACTTATCGTTCCTTATCCCGCGATCTTGCAGGAAACAAGAAGGACAATCTGACAATCATATATACCCCTGCCGACAACCTCAAGGTACGAACGATCTGCGGAGTGATCAAAGGTCCATGGTGACATAGCTTGTACGAAGAAACAAGGTGACATGGCCGTCGGTCAAGTTTCCTTCCATAGCGATAAACGGGTACGCCTGCCACGGAGTTCAATGCACGCGCTTCATCTCACAAATTTGATCTAGGTGAAGAGAAGTGTGTTTACCCCGAGCTTCCTCTCTCCCAAGTCACTAAACTTTCGCGCTAGTCCACGTCCCAAAGCGAGAAAACCCCATTGTCAACCGCCTCAACAAAACCAAGATTGAAAAAGAGGTTGACCACGAGCAAGAGAAGATCGACCGCCTCAAGAAGGAGAATGCAGAGAAGCGTGCGGTAGCTGCCCAAAGAGTGAGCATCTCTTTCTTTGCGTGTTTTACGAAACCTACCGTTTTATTTTTCAGAAGAAAGAAGAGACTGAACTCCAGAAACAGAGGGAAGAAGAAAAGGCTGCACGGTCGTATGATCTACTATTCAATGTCGAGGAGGACCCAGACGCTCCAAAGCTGACCGGCAAGGCGATCGAGGAGGATTTCATGTAGTCCACCCTTGAATTATCATCTTGTACCTATCGTGCTTGTCGATCTGCTTTTGTCAATGTAATCGTACCTGTGTTATCACGGTCTGTTATCTAATCACCCCCGCGTGGTCCCGGATCCCTTGGTCTTCCGAACGCCAACATGAGTATTCGCTTCGCTGTTCCCCCACATACCCAAGACGACGCGGATGATCGTGCAACGTCATCTTCAAGCTCAGATTCTTCGGAAGACTATACAGAGGAAGACGACAACTTCGAAGACTGGATTTCCGATCAAGGACAACTTCAAGCTTGTCGATCGCTCTTCGAGGACAAAACGTTCACCACAGCAGCAGAAGCCTTGACGTACGACAAATGCACGCATGGGTTCGACCTAGACGCCGCGAGCAAACAGTGGAGTGGGTTTTTTTTTCGTGCGCTCGTTGTGCATATCGAAGCCGACTCGCAACAACAGAGTTAGACCTTCATCGTCGAATACGACTGATCAATTTCATCCGAAAACACGTAAGATCAACTATGCTCCTGTTCGCATCAAGGATGACCGTGTCGTTTTGCGTAGACGTTGACCCCTACGGATGTTGCCAATCTAACAGGGGCTGAATCATTCTTCACTTCCGATGACTATCTTATCCCTGTCATCGAAGACGACCCTCTAATCCGTAAGTTATCTTCTCCACCGTCAGTATTGCTGTATGATTCGCCCATTTAGAACTTGATTTTGACGATGACTGGTCCGACGACGACGACGAACGGCCTTCCTCCGAGTACGGTTCAAGCCCGCCTTCAGATCTTCCCAGTGCCCTCAGTCACATTCAAATTCTTGAGAAGAAGCTATCTCGGGCGCAAAATGACTTATCAGACTACCGAAAACTCGTCACCCAAAATCTGGACATCTCCAGCATCGCTGAGATCATAAATGATCCTGGTCCATCGACCAGCGAGGCTCCCCGGGACGACGATACGCATTACTTCCGGAGCTATGGATACAACGGTATGCATCGTTTTTGTTGTAGAGGGTTGTTGAGAACACAACGACTGATAGTCACTTGGACGTTCCAGATATTCACGCTGTGATGATACTGGATAAAGTCCGAACAGCCTCATATGCCTCATTTATCCTCACAAACCCCATTTTGTTCCGTGACGCCATCGTTCTCGATGTCGGGTGTGGGACTGGTATCCTTTCTCTATTCGCAGCGAAATCCGGCGCGAAACATGTCTACGCTGTCGAGGCGAGCGACATCGCTGAAAAGGCTGAAAAAATCATCCAAGCAAATGGATTGGGAGACATTATTACGTGGGTTACTTGCTTTGAGCTCCCGTCATCATGTCGTCCTTATCTTCGCTGGTAACCCCAGCGTGATACGTGGAAAAGTGGAAGAAATCAGTCTACCCGATGACGTTGATCACGTCGACATCGTCATATCCGAATGGATGGGCTATGCTCTACTCTATGAGTCGATGCTCGATTCTGTTCTACATGCGCGTGACAGATTCCTGCGTCCAAACGGGGGTGTCATGGCACCAAGTCAGTGCAGGATTATGCTGGCGCTTTGCGAGGGCAGCGAAATAATGAAAGACAGAGTGGATTTATGGAACGACGTGTATGGTGCGTCCACTCCCCGATCTTTCATCGTCGTGCGACTAAATAGACCGCGACCACGATCAGGTTTCGATCTTTCTGAAATGGGGCATGACACCTATAATGATGCCATCATCGACGTCGTCAGCCCGGAATCAATGGTCAGCGAACCCTACCTACTCAAGGTAGGATTCCATTTCGTTCCCCCATTTCTCACGTACATGACTCATTCCTCAGGATCTCCATCTCCAATCCATCACTGCCCGTCAACTCGAGTTTACGTCCTCGTTTTCACTCACCTCGACCTCGCCTATGCGCACCAAAATCCACGCGCTCGTACTCTACTTTGATACGTTCTTCACTACCACCGGCGAACCTCTCTCGCCGGACGTTCCCGTACGGCTCATCAAAGATGGCGACGTCACCCTCGCGGAGGTATGGCCGATCGCGGGTAAACCACCGCCCAAACGCAGGGCTAGCGTAGGCCCGGGCTTGAAAGAACGCGAAGAAAAACGCGTCATTAGTTTCAGCACGGGACCGACGAGTCAACCGACGCACTGGATGCAAACTCTCTTCTTGCTCAAGGACCCGATCTCTGCCGAAGAAGGTGAGTGCCCCCCTTCGTTTTGCTTCGTTTTCGCTGACGCTCCTTGCTCTTGTTTTAGGTACGGTCGTCTCTGGCACGTTTTATTGCAAAAAGAGCGAGGAAAATTCGAGGGAACTCGATGTCGAGATTCATTATTCAGTTAGAAAGGGCGCGGATGTGCCAGCGAGCGAGGTGGTCGTACAGATGTACAAAGTTGGATAGTGGCATGCCCCTGTGTGTGGTGTGCAACATCAACCAAACATACGCACAGGGAGAAAGCGTCAGTATACAAATGGATCTATGAGATACTTTCTCTGCTAATGCGCTGGTACCAAACCCTTCAGCGCGCACGTGCGAAATGAACTTGGTAGTAGTATTGCAACTAGTCAGTGACACGTAAGAGTACATCAGATATGTGCGCGAACAAGTCCATGCATAAACAGAGTCAATCAGAATCCCTACGAACAATCCATAAAAAAACGAGTGTTTTGATAAGCGGATAGCAACTAGTATGTAGAGAGCGGAAATCCAGACTTTCTTCAAAACATCCGGTCAGTATCACAGGAAGCGCCGACAGACTCGCGTAGGGATGCGAGCGTGTATGACGACCGCAAGGAAGAGACCCCAGTCCGTCGCAACGGCGTACTCGATTTCATGCTGTCGCAACTCGACCGATCATGTTGCAGCTCTGCATCGATGAGGCTCCCCCGCGCTGCCGTCCCTACCCCAGCCATCCCTATAGCACGCATCTCAAACTCTGCTGGATCGCTCGTCTGAGAATCACTCCTGTCGTGCGCCATCAACAACGCAGACGTGAGCTCGGGCGATGCATGCGGAGAACCGAGATCGGGGTCGGCGAGGTCGGGCGGCGGGAAATAGGACGAATGAAGTGAGTCCGCCTCACCCACTGCTTCTGCTTCGGTACCGATGATGGTGTCGCGCCAGGTGCCGGCATGGGGGTCCCAAGGGTCACATATTTCCAGCGCGGTGGGAGAGTCGCCCAACTTGGATTTCCGCAAGGAGAATTCGGGACCGAAATCGTCCTCGATGCTCGACCGCGATTTGCTTCTCGTGCTTCGGTACCCTCCGTACTCCAATATTTGATCTGATCCTTCTTTGACTCGCCCGACAGGAAACGGACCCCGCCATCGTCTCCGTGCAAAGAAGTATCGCAATGCGAAAAGCGCTAAACATAGCGCGAAGAAGCCACCCAGCCCAATAAGAATTTTGATGCCAATCGAAAGTTGTGATCCGCCACCCTGAGAACTTACGGTTTGCTGAGCAGATCCGCTGCCCAAGGGCTGTTTCAACACGCGAACTTGGTCAAACTCCTCCAGGGCTTGAGTGGCATTCGTCAGACCGAGTAAGCCGAGCGTTGGGTGCGTTCCAATCTCAACGGAGTTGTTGAAATTTCCAGCGGCGTCGGGTTGTTCGTATGCCATGACGGTATAGACATTCCGCATGAAGGGAACTCCGAGGACCATATCACCTACGTCGGAGGTCGCCGTGAGTTGCGAAGGATCAGTCTGTATGAGACCCGTGCAATACTGCGAGCTTGATTCTCCAGCAGGCTCTGCAGTTAGGTCGAGAGGATGCAGCGGAAGTTCATTTTGACCATCTAGGGTGATGGTCATGTTGAGGGGGGTTGCACACGGGACGTAATCTGGAGTGGTGTGAATAACTTGTCAGGTCATGAAATAAAACTGCCACACAATTTCCGTCAGAGGCAGGGCCGATACCCAATGCTCCGTAAATTCCATTGGCCAACGCAGGTGTTGTAATTATTGTGGGTGAACCTGAATCCAGGAGGGCGGTTGGTTCGGATGTGCCAGATAGTGACTGTAGCGTGACAGGATACGCTTGACCATTGGCATAGACTGTAATCGCGCGAACTGTAGTCTTCCAGAAAAGTATACCGACGTTCTCGCTGACGAGGGATGAATAACGAATGTGTGAAGGATCAGGGACGATTTGGGGAGGGTGACGGCCGATGCCGAGAAGGGAAGGTATTTGGCTGGACCCTGGACGACCAAGGGTGAGCGAGAAAAAAGGTTGAGAAGGCGCATCGGCAGCCGGCGTGAGGGAGAAGAGATTGGAGGAAATGGCTGCTCCATCCGGAGTGTCACCCGTGCTCGCGGGTATGGCTTGCTGAATCAAAGAATTCAAGGGGAGGGCGAGACCGAGAATACCATCAAAATTATATGATAATGGTTCGTTATTGACAGTTGTCGCTGCAGCTGCTTAACTTGTGAGTTGGATAGTTAGAGAAAACACAGTGAACTGGCTGACCTAATGCTTGATCTGGAATGATGTAGCTCCCAATCTGTACTTGGTCCCATACAATGGGGCCCTCGGTACTACCCGCAAGGTATTGCATCGTAAAGGTGTCGCCCGTTGATTGTGAGGAACTTGGATCATACAGACGCCCACCCGTGGCTGAGCATGAAGCTGATGTGCATGATTTGGATGCGATCCACTGGGAAACTAGGTTCAGGAAGACTAAGAGTACAGAAGTAGATGTGTCTCACAAGATCAGAAGAGCCTGTATCGACCTGCAAGGAGAAGTTCTGTTGAGAAGATCCCACTTGCACTGGGACGGTGTACGTTCTGCGAATTAATAGGTGGAGTAAGTGGCATATATTTTCTCCGAAAAGGGAAAGGAACAAGAATAAGACGTATAACCATCAGTGATATGATGATTTGGGAGAAATAACGAATGGTCCATATCACGAAAGATATTAAACTTGGACGTACACGGCATAGGAATTCGTCGAAACCATGTCCATGCTCAGCAAAATCCCAGAACCTCCACCATTTCCTTCGGCTGATGATGCTCGTTCCTTGTTTTTCCTTCTGGAACGGGCGTCAAGAATCATCATGTGAAGCTCGAGCTTTAGAAGCAGGAAGGGGCAAATGGGGAGGACCCTTGGCAGGAATCGGAGTGGTTGCAAGGGGGTCTAGGGGCGGAACAAGGGGATCTAATACGGTGTGAACGGTATGGTATCACCGTGTGCGAGATTCAGGCAATGTTATCGACCGTGGGCGGCAGGGGGCTCATTGACAAGGTCGACGGCTGACAACGGGTAGGAAAACGGTCAAGAAAAGGGCAAGGAACGACGGGATAGCTTGTGAAAGAGTGGACGTGCGAGGGCTTGGAGAAGGAAAAGAAACAAGAGAAACCCAAGCGACATAAAGGGGACCCTGCGGCATTGAGCCGAAGTTCTCAGTGCAAGGGACGTGTAACGGTCTGACAGAACCATACAACAGCGCCTGTCGATCAGTTTCAGGGAACACATTGCTATAGAAGCCATGGGCCAACTACTATAAAACTAGTACATAGATACTCTCTGCCGTTCCCCCAGTTCTCCACAGTTAACAATCTAGGGCTTTGCCTAGCATAGAGACTCTTCACCTTGGCAACGACGCCGTGTCATGTGTCATTTCAACTTTGTCACTTTGCGAGTCGTCATTTCACTAAACAATGTGCCCGAACTTTGTCTCGGAGTAGGTATCAGCTCTGAATCCTTCGAGCTTACCGAGAAGCACGTCTGGCCGTCCCGTCCATTGAATTCACGGTCTGGACGGCAATGTTTTCACTGCTGGTGTGTGATCGAGCCACACCCATATCCGTGAGAGCCACTTTAATCCGAGACGGCCAAGACGCACAAACACAGCAGTAAGTTCCAAGCTCAGTGTGGTCGTTCCTGGGAACAGCTCAGAGGCAAATTACCTGCATTTACAGCTTTAGGCCATCCTCAGGGCAGGGTGTATCTCAGACGTCCGATCAAGTGCACGATTCCGTGACGGATGAACCGACTCTCCTCTATGGCTAGGGGACAGTTCAGAACTCGCCATTCCAACAACGGTAGGGGCAATACAGCCAAGCCTCCACTCACCCACTGCAAGTATCACATCTGACATCTCTCTGCCATTTCTCCCGCTGATTAGAGCCTCCTTGAAAGTCCTAGCGCTTCCAATTGTCAGTTTCAGGTCCTTGCCGCTGAGACATCATATCACTGAAAGACCACCTTTAGGGTCATCATGTATCACTTCAAAAATCCGTATCTTCCTTTACGAGCGGACTGCTGGAAACGACAGCAATGGTTCCCGGTCTCGATCGAACGATCGTGATTCCTCCACGTCGGCTGCATCTGACGCTGGGAGTGATGTCACTTGAAGATTCCGCGGACTCTAGCAACGTGTTCGGAAGTCAAGGAAGCAATTCAAGGAAGACCCTCTCGGAAGCGCTTTCACTTCTGTCCTCACTCCGGCCACAAGTCTTAGAGCTCCTAAGCGGTGCCCGTCTTAAAGTCCCCCTTGAAATGATGGACATCATGCCACCAGATGGCGGGGATCCAAACAAGGCACATGTCCTTTGGTTTGGACCCTCGCCTGAGAATGAAGATGCACAACGGCTACGGGAAGTCGGCGGTGAATGATAGTGTTGCAGGGATTTCTTTGCTTCGCTGATGACTTGCTAGAGATGGTGAATGAGACATTTAAAGACGCAGGTTTCGTCACAGACCGTCGCCCGCTCAAGGTTTGTTTCATGTTCTATTACTTTCTTGCCACGGATGAGAGCGCTTCCGAATCAGCTACACTGCACGATCCTCAATACGACCTATCGCCGACCCAGGGCGAGGGGACCGCGACAGCCATTCTCGTACAGGTCTCTGCTCGGGTCGGCTACTGCACGGGCTTTTCTCTCAGATCCACGAGCAGAGCCTGACTTGCGCCGGCCTGTGAAGGTGGATTTCGGAACATGGCATGTGGACGAAATCCAGATATGTAAAATGGGTAGCTACGGGCCCGAGGGCGAGTATGAAAGCTGTGGAAGGCTCCTGCTCGGCCCACAAGTATAGGTACTATTCGCATGTAATTCGCCAAGAGAATCTCAGAACGAGCTGTGAGGCGTAGGCTGTACGGCATGGGCGGCACAGGTGTGGCACAGCCTGCCCGATGCGTGACGAATTGAAAGAGCGATTAAAAGACCGCCTTGTATCGTCGTGCGACTTCTTGTCTCGCTCACCACCATCACCTCCAACAGCGCCCGCTCTACGAACAACGTTCTACTCTCTACGTTCATATAATGTCTGAAATCAGGAGGAAGCTTGTCATCGTCGGTGATGGTGCTTGTGGAAAGGTTTGTCTCTTGCTCCACCCGTTGCCAACATTCGTTCTGATTTCCGCACTAGACTTGTCTGTTGATAGTTTTCTCTAAAGGAACGTTCCCTGAGGTATTTCCCTGCTCCTCCCTTCTCTTCATCTCGTTTTGACCTTTTCGTCTTTTTTTTAGGTCTACGTTCCCACTGTCTTCGAGAATTACGTGGCGGATGTTGAAGTTGACGGCAAGCACGTTGAGTTGGCGCTATGGGATACTGCCGGTCAAGAAGACTATGACCGGCTCCGGCCTCTCAGCTACCCCGACTCTCATGTCATTCTGATCTGTTTTGCTGTTGATTCTCCCGACTCGTTGGACAACGTACAGGAGAAGGTCCGTTGCCTCTCCTAACCCCCTTTTCATCCTTCTAAAAGCACCTCCTATTGTAGTGGATCTCCGAGGTCATGCACTTCTGTGCTGGTTTGCCTATCATCCTTGTCGGTTGCAAGAAGGACCTTCGACGTGATCCTAGGGTAATCGAGGAGCTCAGGAAGACAAGCCAGCGTCCTGTCACCCCAGAGGAGGTGAATTTTCGTAGCTATAATTCACTCTCATTTGTTTACCTGATGATATGCTATAGGGTATGGCTGTGTCCAACAAGATTGGGGCGAAGCACTACCTCGAGTGCTCAGCACGAACGGGAGAGGGTGTCCGCGAGGTCTTCCAGTACGCCACTCGGGCTGCGCTTCTCAGTCGGCCCAAGAACAACAAGAAACATAACTGCGTGGTCTTGTAGACTACTCACTAGGACGACCGTTCATTTTATCCTAAACGCCGATGTCGTTTCGCCTCCCTCTCGCTACCTGTCTCCTATTTTCCTTGTCCAGAGTCCATACCCTTCACGACTAGTGTTCTGCAATCTTCATGATCTGACCTCTTTTTATTTCATGGTCGTGGATTTCGTCATTTTCACTCGTTATCGTCCGCCGCGTCAATAACCTCGATGTGAGTCGCTGTTTGAGGTGTTTGACCGCTGTGTGGTACTGTTTGAGTTGTTTGCCGGTTGCCATCGTGCAGGGCGTGGAAGTATTCCGCAGCAACCAATTCATCGCATATTAATGGTTGCACGTCTTGCATTATGGCCCGTCTTGAAGGAATGCAAATTGGTTGCAAGATCAGTCAGACACAAGGCGGAGGACTACAATCCGGAACTGGAAATGTCGAACCGTGTTGGGCTTGGCGTGTCGAAGCTGGTACGTGGCCGACTTGCATTCGCCAACATCGATTATCGCCACGCAACATGACGCGGACGCTCCAGTTCTGTGTTTCAACATTGTAGGTATAATATTGCCCTCCAAAACGGATAAGCCATGTGAGATTCATATCCTCGGAGCGATGACAGTGTACGGTGACAGTACTATTTTGCATTTAAATTGACCACTCGACTCGTTCAAATATATATCATGGACCATCACACGCACGACCGACACAGATTGGAGGTCCGACCGCGTTTGCTCCTTTGCTGACGGCGCTGACGAACCCGCGCAGTCGTACGCCCGCCCATGATGGCAACCACGAAGCGGCAAGGGTAATCTCTCGAAGCAGCTTCTTTGCACAGCTTTGGAATGCACGTTGCCTTCCGGTTAGGTGGGCGTCGGCGACATAGGTCACCGGACGCAACGGCCTAGGAGGAAGCCGGGAGCGACGAGGAAAAATATTTACCTTGGTTTGCCGCGTCACGGCACTTCTATCTGCACAACTGAGTTCCTGCCGAAGATCTCGGGGCTGCGTGGACGGCTGGCACCCCCAGGGCACGTGCACTGCACCCATGGGTTCAGCTTAGGCACCGGTTTTATTATGGGATCGAGATACGCACGTTCAGTCCTGTGCACCGTCGTACGCATGTGTCTCTCTTCCTTCGGAGATACGGTGGTGTCAGTTTTGTCGCGGTACGCGTGCACCCCGTACGTGACCCGATTTTCGATTTGTAGCTCCCCGGAACTTGGGGAAGAGATCTATCGAGGTATGCTTTCCGTTCTTTTTGATAACGATCAGTGCCTGACGTACTGTGGGGTAACACTACGTGCGACACGCATGACGGAATATTATTACAGATGAGTCGATGACACAAGAAAGGTCAGGTGGCCAAGCCAGGGGTTGGCCTTGCGTTGGTGCCTTGATCGTCCTGGGCTGCCGAGCTCGATCGTTCAGGTACTTTGCAGTGCTTTGTGCGCCAAAAGGTATACGTTAATATATTGGAACTGCATCGAGCTGAGATGCGCTGACAGTGAACTGTCCTTCAATGAAGCGATTTGTGCCCTGCGTCAGGGGCCATCAACACTCTAAACGTACGTTCGGGAGAGTAAGCTTTCTGGGTGTCTCAACGCTCGGAAATGAAGAACTAATTCGGCCCATATGGGGCAAACTGTGTGAAGCGTCTCTTGGACTTTGTTGGGGTCAGAATCGGGAGTGTAAGCAGTCCCAGTTGATGGGTACAAGCGTCCACATTCATCGCTGGTCTGGATCCCACCGAGAATCCTCCAAGGGTGAACCGAAAACGGCTCCCGTTAGTTGATGCGGGCCTTGTCCGTGATTTCCGGAGGGGGAGCCGCTTGCCAAGTTGAACCTTTCTTCCCCCTTGATCTGCATGTACAGGAAAACACGCGGAAGGGGTCATTCTCCCATCTTTATTTGCCCTAGTGCCGATATTTAACATTCATTTCCGTGTGTCCCAAGGTGCCGAGATTAGGTGTGGGCGCTGAAGCGCTGACTCGTCGGGGCCTTGTGTGAAATCTATATCCATATTTATGTGTTCCTACAAATACATAGAGATACCTATACGAACCGTCATTTTGACACCATAGTTTATAAATTACTGTATAGGTAAAGGGCTTGCCTCGCGCCACGTGTCCTTTGGGATGCGGGATACTAGATAACTTCGATACCAGAAAAATATAGTAGCATCGATGACGGACAAGAAGGGGTAATTGAACGCAAATTCAAACGGATTCGGTCCGGGCATGAGGCGGTCAACGAGGCTTCAAGGACACCAAAAAAATGGTTGAATTCGAGGGATGGGAACTTCACGATGGCGCACGATTAACAGGTACATGATCGCGGTGTCCGGACGTATCGATAGTGCATGCGTGGTGACCCAGCACGACTCATTAGCGTAGAAATGGTTGTCGATCTCTGGGATGATGGCTGTGTGACCTGGTGTCGCTCGCGTATGTACGTGCCCGCTGCCGGTATGTTTGGCTTGGTGCTCAGGGTTTGCGACAGTGCTTGGGCTAGTACCTTGCTCAAACGTGATATGGACGCCACCATAAGGAACTGTTGACGGGACCTCGTGCATTTGGCCTGAAAGGGCGAAAAATAGTTCGAACAGTGCCAAGCGTGCGGTCGCAAAAACTCGCGGTTAGCCCGTGAAATGACATAAACGGGGCCCAGGTCGAGGCCGCATAGAAGGGGGGGAATGATTTATTGTTTTCAGGGGAAAATGGTCCAGGACTGGCTAGATAGCAGTCACCCAAGCGCAAGTCTAGAGCGTCTCGACACAGCAAAAACACAGCCCAACATCTAGGTCCATCTTCCGAAATAGGCAATGGAGCATTCCGCACCACACTATGATCCACTATTTGAGCGGACGCCTCAAATCCCCTCAATGCTTCTCCTAACGTCACGTCCCGAGTGCTTCTTCCCGTTTTCTCATTTAACTTTGATCCCTCGGACGATCATTGTGCCATAAAATCTTGCCATTCGGATATCGACTTGACATCGTTGAACACCATCTACACCGTCCTTGAAGATGATCCGTTTCGAGGGTATGGCACAGGAGGTCATGGAGGCCATGTGCACCCCGATGCATAAAATTCTACCCACCCATTATCCCAATTCAACTTCTCCGACCATCCACTCCGTCAGTCAAACATTGTCGAACATACCATCTGGATCCCTTTTTCTTGGATCCATATCCGCAACCATGGACCGCGAGCTGCTCAAAAGTCATCATATCACACACGTCGTCCAGGTCCTGGATGCACCATGGATCCCGATATCAGAGAAAGATGGCTTTCGATGTCTCAGGATAGATATACACGACAAGCCTACCGCTGATTTAAAGCCTCATCTCGAAGGAGCGTGCCAATACATCGCCAGCGCGCTCGCTAGTGGCGGAAATGTTCTTGTTCATTGCCAGCAGGTGCGTTCCTAGAGAGCCCGATTACCACAAGTGCTGAGACGGTGGCTCCGATAGGGTATCTCCCGATCACCTGCCATCGTCATTGCTTACCTCATCCATAATCTGGGAATGTCATACGATCAAGCCCATGCGCTCGTCAAACGTCATAGACCCTGTATCAAACCCAACCCCGGATTTGTGGCGGCGCTCCGCGCCTGGGAGAGCAAGTGGCGCTCTACGGCCCCACCGCCTCCCCCGCAATTTCGACGCGCTAACACGTCCTACGTTTCAATGGGAAATGGGAACGTCGTCATTGAGGGCGACGTGATCGTCTCTCATCCACCGTTTGCCAGGGGCTTGAGCTACACTTCCTAATTTAGGAGGCTTATCCGAATCCGGACACCGACGGCAGACACGCGGCATCTCGGCATGGCTCCATGTCATCGCCATCATCGGCTTCCATTCCCAAGTTGTTGCTTTGCAGTACACGTTCCACGGAGCACGCGCACATCGTGTATACCCTCAGCAGACAAACAAGCAGGAAATACTTCTCCGTTCAATTCCCACCCATCTTCTCTTTTTCTCCGTTTCTGTCTCCGTCATCATTCTACTGTCTGCGTCGCTTTTGGTCTGGATTTTTTGGGGGTAGCATACATTGAGCATACCTGTGAGCTTTCATTGCTTACGTATCGATTGGTTAGTTTGGACAGAGCCGTAATGGCGAATTTGTACGATTTATACACTTATTTATATCTACGGGCGTACGTGAAACTGGAAGCTCATCAAAGTGACTGCCATCATTAATGCTATGGTCTCAATGCGCAACACGACAAACGCCACAACATTAACAACATGTTCCCATACAATTAATAACACTGCAGATCTCCCAGTTATGGTGATTCCTGCTTGTACAGTAATAAGTGGATCCCGATTCGCCACCCTACTAGCTGTCCACAGGATTACCAATTCACTGTCGAGTTCGTTCTGGAACTCGCGCCAAGATATCAAACTATGTACCAAATCGACACGTAAACAGCGTAGGGGCTAACAATTGACGATGTTCGATAACAGTATACTATTGAAGAGGTACGACCCTGCTTTGTTCCTCAGGCCTCAAGACTAATTTTGATCCACGAGAGACGACGACCAGTATCTTGGTTTGCCTTATGGGTATGTGGTATTAATACCTTTCGTCGTCTTGGCGCGAAATAAACACGACCACCACATAGTTGGTGGATCATTTCTCAAAATTTAAAGACGAGGTGTCCGTGGCATTGCATTTAGTTCGTTCGTCAGGCTGATAACGACGTGTTCATGACAACCGGCTGCAATTCCGCAAGGAAAAATCCAGATCGTCGGCCCAGACTTGCCCAGATCATCTTTGTTGTTCCGCATTACCTCCCCGTCTGTTGAATGTGCTCTGAATATATATACAGATCGCACAAACGTGCACAGCATGACGGGTTGGACACAATTGACACCGAAGTTCCAGCTTAACGTTTTAGATATGTATTTCTCCAGGCTGGTCACCAAGTGATCGGCGATGATGTATTGATGCTGTTTCACACCTAGCGGTGTGTACCGCCACGGCGCACCGCACGTTCCAGCTTTCGCCGTGCTCCAACGCATCCAGGCTTTTCGTGCCGTCGGAGGCAACTTAATGTATACGCTTGCGGTTTCGTGTGGTACGTTTTTGCATTCTGTGAGCTTTCTTTCTCTCATTTGTGTGTAGAGAACTTGTTTGTGTAGTA
>JBBPQV010000707.1:0-16232 GCA_038092675.1 Boletus rufocinnamomeus | reverse complement strand
TGCATTGGTTTTTTCTCAGTTGCAAAGTATGGACTGCCACTGCGGTGGTCGTTGGCATGCTGTCCATCGCGACGAGCAATTGTGAGCCATTGCGGTTGTTTATTGAGAAACCGGAGTTCCCGTGGCTGATCGGATTCCGAAACACGACAGTCTTGATATTGCTCCGGTTATGGGTCCTTTGGGATCGGTCCCCGCGGTTGGTGTTGGGTACGCTGGCGTTCTTTGTCGTGACTCAAATCGTCGCGCTGAGTTTGACGGGCTATGTCATACATGAGATGCTCCGTACGTGTATTCGCGTTGGTCTCCACCTTTCCTGGGATCATGACGTCGTTCAATGTTCAATCCATCGGGCCTCTAGCAACACTGGCCGTTGATCCCATTTTGCGCGTCTGCATACCCATGATCAAACCCAAGTTCGTGCTGCTATGGACACCTGGTGTACGTTAGTCCTTGCTTCTTGTGGGGCGATATCATGCTCACGTATGCTTCCTTTTACTCCCTCAGATTGCATTCGAACTGATGGTTTTCTTGACGACGGTGTGGAATGCGCTCGATCAACCGCGGCCACGGAATACACGGATGGCCGAGATCATGTATCGGGATGGGAGCATGTACTTTTTCGTGCGTATTCTTCTTTCAAATTCTTGGCTTGCAGAACGCGCTCATATGCACGTGACAGGGCTTATTCGGTAAATTCCTCGTCGAGCGATATCAGATCGTTTCCCCTCTGACCTGGCTGTCTTTCAGCACTACGTGTCACCAACATGATGTTGTCGGTCGTTGCACCAGTAAGCCGGGATTGTTCATTGAATTGGTGGCCTTGTTCTAATGCGATTCCACGGGGATTCTCTAGGCCTCACTTATATCCTTGGGTATCTTGTGCGTGCCTCGCCCTTGTGCTTCATTTCGCTTCGTAGCCGCGGTTACCTGACATGACAACATGACAACCACACAGCTTCTTCTGGAGCATCTCCAATATTACGCTCGCCCGTCTCATTCTCAACCTGCGTCGCCTGTCGAACAGCACGGCCAACGAGGCAGGAGACGAGGGGGTCCTGTCAGACGACGCCAAGAAGAGTGCAGAACAGATGGAATTGCCCAAGTTGCGAAAGGGAACGGATCCAGAGCGGTAGCCCAAGGCGATGCCAGGAGTATCGAGTCTTTTTTTTCCTTGCACTCTTTTTCCTCTCTCTCCGTTTGCCCCTGTTTCTCTCTCCCCTCCCTCATTTTCCCCTCTCCTCCCATTCGATGGTGATCCTGTTCGCTGTACGGCCCCCCACTCACTTTGTATCTCCGCGTCCGCGGCGAGGAGGAGCACCCATCATATCGATGCTTAACCCAAAGAAGAAGAACTAAAAGCTACGCTTCGCCTATTTATCCGGCGTTTCGGGCCCTCCCCCCCCTCTGTCCTCTGCATTGCCGAGCGTTCGCTCGCTCGCCTAATTTTTCGCCGATAACGTTTGTAAGATGCGCCGGCAGTGTTGTATTATATCATCGCCCATCGATCATCCCTCGTTCTTTTATTTCGTCCACTTTTCTTCTCCGTGTACGATCGCGTATTCGGGTGGATGTCGTTTGTGGGGGATCGCACGATCATCGATGGGCTGTTTTACCGTCACGTTGGGCCTCATAACAGTATACCGTCGTAGTGATACAGATACATTCTTCTTCTTTAGTTTGGGAGCGCAATTCAGGTACTGTAGAGAGTGGCATTACTGTCGAGTCGACCGATGCGAGGGGGAAAAGTAACTTGCCTTGGGGTCCGAGTTGGATCGCTCGGATCGACGCGTCCTGGGGACCAAAAAGCGCAATTACTGTAATATTACATTGGTGACTGTATTGACGAGTGCTGGCTAATCCACGTTCGGAGAGCAAGTCAAACAAAAATCAATTCCGTTCTTGTCAACTGCACTGATCCTGAGTCCAAGTTGACCGGTTTGACACATTTGGATCCCGAGGCCTGATTGTGCTCATCCTTGATGCATAGGAAAATCCCATGATACAGATTCACTTTTTCTTTTTGGTTACATCTTTCGCGCGAAGGCTCACGACTAGTACTCATTTGCCAGATGGCACCGTGGCACGCAAGGCAAGTACCAAAGTACTGACGGCTGGGATGTCATCTACACAAGAGTCCGCAGTGAAGCGTTCGAGATCGTCACCGACAACCTATCTATCGCTCAAAACGCTACCCCTCCCTTGTACGTGCCGCTATTTTTTATTTTCTCCAAAAGAGTTGATTTTTCGAGGGGGGATCACAGCCATTGATTGGACGATCGACCAGGAGTGGAGTCACAGTCTCCAAAAAGCATCACATCGTCAACGAAAGATAAGTAACGGACGTCATGCGAGACATGATGGACGCAGCAAGTCAGGATCCATATGGATATCGTGACGCCGAGATGGCTTCACCTGGAATCTGGATCAATTCTCCGTAATGGATTGGCCATGACGGGTCTTGCTTATATATATAAATACTTGCATGGTAAGAACGAGAATGGGGGTGTGGAACCCGACCCCTTCCATGTTTGATGTCAAACGGGCTTGTGTTTCCGTCACACTTGCAATACTGACGTTAGTAGCAAAAAAAAGATCATCGGAGGTCTTTTTTCCCGCCAAAAGCTTGGAGCACCAGCACCAGCGGTCGAAGGGGCTGATTGATTAGGGAGAGAAACGAGTTGGTTTTCGTAGTATCCAAGCCACCTACTAGTACATAGTACCGTCCCTGTACGCCGTTGACTGCAGTGTGCAAAACATGCGAGCACATGCAGGAGTCCCTGTTCTTTTTTTTCTTTTTCAAAAGTAGTTGTAAACAAGATTCCTGCCGACGAAGTCTGGCCATAGCATCTAGTAGTTTACTCATCTCGGTACTCTTGAAGTAGACATCAACGTCGGGTTCACACGGACGCGAATCCTAAAGACGAAACAAAAGGCAACTACACTCATCTACTTTGGCACGCATGCCAGTGCCGATTCTACACTAGCGCAAACGTCCACATCTGGTTATCCCGTGGAGAAACGTCAATCGGTTCTACAGTGATCTATCACAAAAACCACCAGACATTCCTTAACACAGACTAACGAGGTGTTCATAATACGACGACTACTTACCGGAGTTCCGTCGTTTTCATCCGCCAGCGTCCACACGTTAGGCGAGCCATCCACAAAAATACTAAGGCCGCACAAAAGTAGTTAGTCCAACATCCAACCAACACCTGCAGCCATAGCTGAAGTAGGGGCGCCTACTGACAGGAATTCGCCCTCGGAATCAGTTGGTGTCACAGTCCATATCACCGGAGCATCAGGATTACCAACCACTTGCTGGTTCTGACGAGAACCCGGATCAATGTGTAGGTGATCACAAACATAGGGGGATAGCTCACTACGGCAGTCTGGAGAACGTTCGCGTATGTCGCGATCTCTTGGTTGGTCAATGTGATCCCATCCTGAGACTGCAGCTGGGTGACTAGCCACTATTCCATACAGAAGAGCACGCGCGTGTCATCAGAAGTGAACATATGGGTGGAGGAATTGGATATACCTGCATCCTTTTCGAGTCATCGTTAAAGGTGTATCCCCCAATGGTGCCGTTGACACCACCGGGATAAATCAAGTCGGCAACCATGGTAGGGTATGCCACATTGGATATTTTGTATACACCATCGGGGATCTTGTTAGGAGGCAGCGACATAGCGGTGCTGAGACGAGGTGAAACGGACGATGTAGGGGAGATGCGAGACAACGCACCATCGACACGCTTCCGTCCGATATATACAGAATGCGAATTCAGCCTCAGCGCTGCGCGTTATTCGGTTCGGGTTCTAGTACGCTTCCCCCCAAAAAAAATAGAAGCACGTTCATTCACTAGCCGACTCTCCGCAAGCCGGCCCATCTGTGATTGGCAGGCGCGGAGGAACAAGGGTTGTTTGAATAACAGTTACCTAACATCAGCAAAACAACCTTTGTATTCATCTGGAAAAAACAAAGGGGCCCATAGTAACCCCGGTTGCTATGTAGTCTAAATAGAGCGCTGTAGTCATTTACGCGAGCGCGCCCACTACAGAGTACTTTGTAGAGAGGTATCGTGCGGGCGTTTGCTACAGAGCACTACATATCGAAAACGTGTATTTCAAGTTCTATATAGGACATGTCTTGACCCTCGTCATACTAGAGAGACAATCCAATCAGAAGACATGAAGTGCTTGAGATCGGCACTAGCGTCCGAGACCGTAAGCGCATGTCGAGCAGTCAAATATGTAGCCGGTACTGTTCAAATGTGCGAAGGTCGATGTGCCTGTTGAGGTAGAAATGCTGAGCCTCGGCCAAAGCATGGCCGCCGACCCAACGAGGATGAACAGCGCCGTGTGGGAATCGGGGGATTAGATGACAGTGCTGAACAATTCGATGCACGGGAATGACTTCAGCATTTGGTCGCCGACGCCTGGTTGAACGGCTGATGCAAAACATTTTCGTGTTGTCATCCAGCGACTGTAGGGGCTTGAACCAGTGGATGTAGGCAAGCGGATGGGGGTAGTTGCCGAGATGTGACGGTAGTCTGAAAATGGCTCGGACTTCGGCCACATGGAGACCTGCAGGTATCCGAGTCAGTACATATCCTGTAATTTAACGACAGCAAGATCGACCTACCGTGCAGACCTCCCTGTTTTCGTAGCTCAGCATCCACTTCTACCAGTACAGTATCGTATCTGGCAAGTGTTGGCGGCCTGCAAATGCCATTGCTGCGTTGCAGATGGGACCGAATTCTGGAGTTCTTGCTTGCTGCATGCTCCATTGGGGGTGTGAAAATTACTAAGTTGCTGAAAACGTCAAAGTGGTCGTTAACGTTGGGCTCAAAAAATTGATGTCTATGAGGTAGGGTATTGACAAATACTTTGAGCGCGTCAAGGAAACAAACTGCCCCATGCTGCTGTTCTAAATATGGGATGGTTTTCTTGGGAAATTGCGGCTGCCAAGAGATCCGGTAGTGTTGGGAGGAAGAGGGTGTGGTCACCGGGCGACGCCCGGGATCCTGCCTACTATGCTCTGAATCACTGGAAAGAGAGGACTCCATGTCAGCGCAACCGGTTTTACGACACCACACCAGGTAACGGCTGAACCAGATGACCGCCTCTTGCCATTGGAGCCATCTAGTCATCTGAACCATGTAGTCTTTTCTACTGGTTGCCGCATAGGCTTTCTTAGCAAAGTCGATGTGGAGTCGTTCGGAGGTCTCGGTGTTCAGTCCGTCGAGGCTGCCTAGGTTACGAATAGTGTTAGTATAGTGAATGAGCGAGTGGAGCTTGGGGATATTGAACTGATCCCGGCACCCAAGCTCAATGAATACATCCTTCAAGCGATGGAAGTCATCGACATCAGGAAAAACCCAAATCCACATTTTGACGCAATTGCATCAAAATGTGTGGCATTGTACACATTTTCTCACAATTGCATTAGATGACTTAAGTCCCTTTTAGAATGTATACATTTTGTCGCAATTGCGTGCATGCCATACATTCCATACATTTCCATAGCATTGTGTGCAATTGCATACATTTTATAGCAATCACAGAAATCGTCCAGGATACGAAGAGATTTGACCAACCGTACTTCCAAACCACCTAATTTCCCGTCTCCATTTTATTGAGATCCACATTGGCAAATGTGATTTGATCGTCCGTTGCCAACGCATCGACACTGCAGGTGAATTGTCAGGAAAAAGAAACTCTGACTAGCCAACAACTTACATGACGTGACGGTACATTCGCGACAGCAGCATGTGGAACCTCTTGGGGCCTTCATCGCCGGTCGTATAGATGAATCGTAAGAGCCCCTGGTATTTACCATACACCTGGTAATGATGTTCCGGAATGTAGGATACTTTCTCGGGGTCGCGTGGTCCTGATCCGTTGCGCCAGTCGGCCAAGATGGAGTAAACCTGTAGTATACTTAGCATGCATAACAATGGACTAACTTACACTTACGGTTGTAGCCACAAATGCAACCAGTCCGCTCGGTAGCTCTACCTCGTCCTCGTGGTCGTCAAGGACGGATACGAAATGGTCACTATACTTAGCCCCCATGGATGTCGGTCCATTGAACACAGTCGCGCGCAAGACATCCAAGATGACAGGGTTGTGGAAAGGCTCGTGACGCATCGGATCTCCCTGAAATTATTAGTGTTAGTAGCTTATTAGTATCATAGTTCCTCTGACAACTTGTCGTACTTACTTTCGATGTTAGCGGATAGATAAAATTATCAAGCTTCAACAACTTCGATACCAGCTCGGCACATCCTTTCGTCAGTCCGTAACCTGCAATAACGATCGTCTGAGCAGTTCTCTTGAAATTCTGGCGCCATGTGGCCAGCCGGCCCTCTGGCTAAAATGAAAGTGCGTCATCGTTTGAGTCACCCTGGTTAGTGAACTGCCGAGGAGATCACTTACGATGCTAGCCAAACGGTTGGCATACTTCGGATCCCAATACAACCGGCTCTGAACTTCCCAAAGCCCCATATGATCCGCATTATCCCTCAAGGCTTTGATTGCCATCGCCCGCTTGTCTTTGATCAATGGGAATCCCTTCTCGAACGCGATCTCCTTCAAGAACCAGTCGATCGAGTTTTGTATCAGTTGTTGAATATGGAGTGGTTGGGCCCTGATTAAGAGCGGCGCACTGTCGGACTCGGGTAAGACTAGGTCAGTGGCGGGATCCGGCTCGGAGCCTGAGGATTGAATGAGTGGCGGCTTCGTGTCCTCTGGGGCCTCGTCCTTGACAGCGCCGGTCTGAACAGAGGTCCTGCCTTCTTCATTTGCACCTTTGTGGCCCTCCCCTACAATGTCCTTGGCACACTAAATGTAAGTCAGAGCGTGGACCAGACCGTTTTGCTGATGTTAACATTGCACTCACGGTGGCTCCCAATGCGGCATGCCGAGACGCGGGCGCGGGCTATCAGTTTCGTGAGTGCGTCTGAGTCATCATCAAGATTGGCAAGTGAACTTCCCACCTTATCGATCTGGGCGGTGACTATCTGTGGGATCTCCATCTGGAGAGATCAGGCCGAGATTAGTATACTTGTCTCCGAGTCCGGTGTGCGACCACACTCACCTCCTTCGCGAGAGCAACCTTGCCAAGTTTGGCCTTCGAAGCGAAGCTGCTGCTAATCGTATGCAGAAGCTCGTCCTCGCTTTCTTGACCACTGTCGCTGTGGGATATATTTCCGTCTGACAAGGCAGAACCTCGACCGCCGCCCTTGTCGAACTCGTCCGAGTCTTCTCCCTCGACACTTCCACTGACATCGGAGTCCCCCATTCCTCGTACTCCAAGAGACACCGGGTTGGCCTTCCTTTTGTTGCTGGTAGTCTTCTTGCCTTTGGTCTGATGAGTACTGATGTTGGAGACAGGTTCCTGGCCTCGTTTTGTAATCGTTGAGGTGGCTGGTAAAGCTGCGGTATCACGGCGGTTCCAGTGAAAACGTAATGGTGAGTGATTGTGCCAAAGGTGAAGGTCAGGAATCAGGGCGGCGGTGATGTGGTGTTTGCCCGTGGTCACTTACCATTGTTACCACATGCCTTCCGCGAGGCACGGTTCTTATCAGCGTTCCCTACCGCCCCCGTGTCTCTTTCGCCACTATCCCCTCCATCCCGGGCCTCTCCAGTCTTCAAGTCTAACGGACGAAAGTGAGCGAGCAGCATTCTGCAATCGGCGCGGACCGCTGATCGACTCGGAATTCAACTGACCATTTTTTTTGCCCATTCGCGCTTCCTTTTGCTTAGGTCGCTGCATCTCTAAATCATTGTCCTTTGTCACGGTGGATCCACGTTTACGCTGTCCGCGGTCTGCCTGCCACACTGCCGTTTCCCTTTAAGTGAGTTTTTTCTTCTTCCGAGACGATCCTGGCTAATACCTTTGTTTGCTTTTGCAGCCTCCTTGGCCTTGCGAGTGGGTTCTGTGTGTTGAAATGCTTGGTGAGTATGCCATGTCCATCACTGATGTAAATGAAATTGGACTGACTTGACTCGTTGCTAACCTCATTGCTACTCACTGCGGGACTCAGTGTCACGCCCTCCGCCGGCGGCTCCACGGTTCCACCTGTGCGAGGGCCCATCAAGCCCAGTCTCTTTGTCTCCCTTTTCTGGGCTGCGAGTTTTGTGGGATCGTTGCTGGCCATTTTTCGATGGTCACGGTATCGCCTTGGTGCACAGGTGAGGAACTTGAAATTTTCGGGACGGTTAGAAATTTCAGGCTGACAGCGCCTTTATAGCTACCATGAGCTACCACCAAGCGGAATCAAGGGGGACCCTTTCCGGACAGTCCCCCAAAAGATTTTCAGCTGTCGGTCACCGGCGGCAATAAATTCGACAGGTATGTAGCCATTTCCCTCACTCGTGCTCTCTGGATGATCCCCTGCACAGGCTGTAACGCACTCTTTTCTTTCACAGGGTACTCCCGCCATCTCGCCCTTACAACCAATGCCCCGTGTGTGGCCATCCACCAACGAGCGTCCAATGGACACGAGGAGGTTGATGGCGACTCAAGCGAAATTCTTGACATTGACGTTTTGAATCGCGTCGCATCTCAAGTCCGTGCGCGATCCGTCCGAGGTGACCATCCACCGTTCCCCCATAACGATTCACCGCCCCCATCTGCCCATCTCTCTCAACCATCGGCCGGCCCGTCTGCCCCCTCTGATGTCCCGCTCGGTGAGTACAAATAAAAGGTTTGGGCAATTTGACCTAACCATATACGAACAGACGACTCGGACCACCAAGCCGTTGATTACGATTTCGACCGTGACGGCCAGCATGTCGACAGTGAGGTAGATGCCTCAGAAGATGAAGAGGAAGGAGACGCTGAAGCCGAAAATGCTGAGATGGAGGAGGGTTGGGAGCCACCTCGGGCTCCTGCTGCTATGGATCCCGCAATAGGTGGCGAGGACGGAGCAACTGAAGACACCGAGATACAGGACAATGGACTACAAGCTCGTCAGGCAAGAATCCCCCTCGGTCGCTCTCAAGAGCCAATCATCACTCAATTCCAAAACGGCCGTGCTGGCCAACCTCTCATGCAGACGACCCTTGCCTACTCGGATTACCAAACGGAACTCGGTGCTGTGGCGGAGGAGAACGTTTATGCGCCATTTCGCTCACGAATCGACTACGAAGTGGCATGCTGGGCACAACTTCGTGGCCCGGGTGCAACGGCTTTCACTGAACTTCTTCAAATCGAAGGGGTAAGTTGTTGTATCGGTTATCACAAGACATCTAACGCTAATTGCTGAACAGGTATCTAATGCACTCGGGCTATCGTACAAGAACAGTCGCGAATTAAATTGCATCATCGACAAACTGCCAGGCAGACGCCCCACTTTCGTCCACAAAGAAGTCGTGCTCGCAGGGGAGGCATTCGATATCTTCTATCGGGACATCATGGAGTGCATACGAGCACTCTATGGTGATCCTGAGTTTGCACGTCATCTCATTTTCGTGCCAGAGCGGCACTACATGGACGAAGAACGAACACGACGAATGTACTACGATATGCATACGGGACAGTGGTGGTGGAACGTTCAGGTATGGTTTCATCACGATCTCACCTAGCCGTGAACTCACGAGCTCCCATTGTAGAAAGAACTCGAGCGCAAAAAACCTGGTGCTACGGTCATCCCCGTCATCTTGTCATCAGACAAGACTCAAGTCACGTTGTTCCGTAACAAGTCTTGCTATCCCGTCTACATGACCATAGGCAACATACCAAAAGACATCCGCCGTAAGCCCTCTCGTGGAGGCTGGATCCTTCTCGGATATCTGCCAGTCACTCGCCTTGAACACGTCAATAATAAAGCGGCGCGGCGCCGTGCCCTTGCGAACTTGTTTCATGCTTGTATGCGACACATGCTTGAGCCATTGGAGCACGCAAGCCACGAGGGTGTACCGATGACCAGTGGCGATGGTACAGTACGTCGCGGCCACCCGATCATCGCTTGTTACTCAGGGGATTACCCCGAGCAGGTGCTCGTCACTGGCATCAAGACAGGAGAATGCCCGAAGTGTGATATTGAGCATGGCGAGCTTGGAAGTGCAGATACGCCTGCAGCGTTACGGGATTTAACTGCAGTGCTGGATGCACTTGCATTGATCGACGAAGACTTTGTCGCTTTCAACCATGCATGCCGAGAACTTGGCATCAAGCCCATTTACAGGCCGTTCTGGGAGCCTCACGCACATCTCAATATCTTCTTGTCGATCACGCCCGACATTCTCCATCAACTATACCAAGGGATGTTGAAGCATCTTCTCGCCTGGATCCGGGGTTGCTGCAGCGAGGCCGAGATCGATGCGCGCTGCCGTCGCCTTCCTGCCAACCATAATATACGTCTATTCATGAAGGGAATAACATCATTATCACGAGTTAGCGGAACCGAACATGATCAAATCTGTCGGTTTCTGCTCGGAATCATCATCGACATCCCTCTACCTGGCGGTTTCAATGCTGCGCGTCTCCTTCGTGCTACACGGGCAATACTCGACTTCATTTACTTGGCGCAATACCCTTGTCATACATCAGACACCCTTCCCCAGCTCGACGATGCGTTGAGTCGGTTTCACGCGAACAAATCCATTTTTGTTGATCTCGGCATCCGCACGCACTTCAATCTCCCGAAACTCCATTCCCTCCGTCACTACATTGAAATGATCCAACTATTCGGTACAACAGACAATTACTCGACAGAGTACACTGAGCGGCTCCACATAGACCTCGCCAAAGATGCTTACCGCGCAACAAATCACAAGGAAGAATACTACCAGATGACAAAGTGGCTGGAGCGTCGCGAGAAGGTCCTCTGGCACCGGAGTTTTGTCAGATGGCGAGAACAGGGAGCTACTGGAGTCAACGTTCGCGTTCCCCCCGATATGTGCTATGCCCGTGTTATGAAGATGACGAACCACCCTTCCATCAATCGGGTTGTGTTCGAGAATGTCGTTACTACCTACCGCGCGCGCTTTTTTGTTGATGCCCTCTGTCGCTTTGTGGCACGCTTGCAGCAGCCTGGTCTCAATGGTATGCAGCTCGAGCGTGCGGCGTGCAGTGTTGTCCTGCCGTTTTGTGCCATCTCCGTCTTTCACAAGATCAAGTTCCACTCAGTTGACGGCCTGGGTCACGAAGTAGAAGACAGGACTGTGGATGCCATCCATTGTCACCCTGATCGGCGTGACATACGAGGGAAGATAGTGCCGGGACGGTTTGACACAGCACTCGTGAAAGTAGGCGAAGGGGGGGATGTAGGAGTCGACGGTGAGTGTAGTATTTCATTTAAACGCAAGAACTTGGGATGGACTGATTTGGGGTTGTTAAGGATATCGAGTCGCACAAGTGCGTATTGTATTCACGCTTGCCAATCATGCACGAGAGTCTTTGTTTTCCCCCGGGACTCCCATTCCTTCACACCTGGCGTATGTCGAGTGGTTCACGGCTTTCACGGCCCCAAATCCCAACCACGGCATGTACAAAGTTTCCCGTGCTCTGCGAAATGGCGAGCGTTTATGCAGCATCATCCCAGTCTCAGATTTCCGTCGTAGCATTCATCTCATTCCCCGTTTCGGTAGGGTTGCTCCTGCACATTGGACGAGCAGTAATGTGCTCGAACAATGTGATAGTTTCTATGTAAACTCATTTAGCGACCGGCACGCATACATGACTATCATCTAGGGTACTACTAGTAGTAAGCTACACTAGCTTAGCACTCGTGTTCAAACCTAGTAGTGTTGGTCTGGAGGCAATTATTCAAGTTGGAAATGTGTACAATTGCAAACAAATGTCCCAAAATGTACGCATTTTGTGACAATTGCGTGACTATGTGGATTTGGGTTTTTCCTGATGAAGAACGCAGCGATGAAAAGAAAAGTAGGTGAAAGCGGAAAAAAAGCGATGACATTAAAACAACGGTAGATTGACTTAAATACTGATAAGGTCGAGGTCATTTACACAACCAGGCGGCTTCTTCGCAACCGCCAAATCATCTTTCCACAAAGTTCTACTCGGCGTGCCAATTTTCGATCCAATTCCCAGTTACAGCCGAGAGTCAATACTGAAAAAAAGGGACCTTAGACGATGGGTCAACGTGTACGGGTGCGCTGAGTGTTCTCTTTTTGTAGACGAAGCGTGTGCGGTGCGTCTGACGAACCATCTCACTGCAGCGAACGATCGCAGGATCGCCTGTCAAGGTTCGTTGCTCGTTTAGGTTTATTTCTCGGCGCCCTTGTTTATCCTGTGTCACAGAGTCGACCAGAGGCTGCTAGAGTGATCGGGGGGCAGCCAAAGACAGCAGGCCCTGTATGTCTTTTTGGTGACGGTAGATCACATCGTAATGTACGATAGCTCACTCGTTATCAGGCACAACAAGTGAAGATTTCATCACTGGCACCTTCGAACGGCAAAGCAGTAGACTTGAGTCCGGTAGGAGTTTGTCATCCTGTCACCGAAAGAGTTGCACTAACTTCTCCACACAAGGAACCACCTGGGACGTCAAGTCCACCTGAGTCGGAGACCCACAGCGAGGACGGTGATAATAATCTGCTCGAGGTGGGAGATTGACCTATTTCTTTTTCGGCGCTGGTTTGATGATGACATAAGGACGAGTTGTCGACTAGTACCCATGATGAGGTCAGTGCTGATTAGACTGTACTCTCTCTTTTATTATAAGGATGGCTCGCTCTTTATTAGGCACATCAGGTGAACAATTCACCGCCTTCGACCTCGGGAGTCCACGGCAACAAAGCACCAGACTCGAGTTCGGTAGGACCTGTCAGCGGAAGGGTTGCACTGACTTCTCCACACAAAGAACAGCCCCACAGCGAAGACAGTGATAATGATCTACTTGAGGTGGGAGGTTAACCCATTTCCTTTTCGCTACTGGTTTTCACGGCGCCATATGTATTGCTTCTCATCGCTATGACCGACCCTTCCAAACCCCTCAGCCTCTAGTGAAGAAGAGAGCGCTTCTGATCTCCATACGACACGTTTCACGCGAAGCTGGATCCAGCTTCGACAACCTGGCGAATCTTGAATTCGCTCACCGAGATGCCGAAGAGCTTCGGGATGCGCTGATAGGTATGTGTCATTCAGTCATTTTTAACCGATCGATCTCATCGATCTCAGCTTCACATGGGTACCAGGCGGATGATATCATCTTAATGATGGATAATAAAAGCTATCCGGAACATCTCTGGCCTACCCGCAGAAGGATCGTGCGTTGCTTTACTTTCTATGCAGAATACGTGTTTTTAATTTATTTTTTGTAGTTGCACCAAATAGACCAACTGATCAACGACGCTCCTGAAAATTGCCACTTCTTCTTCTACTGTAAGTCGTGTGCGTTCACATGTGAACGGCATGATAGCAACGGAATCCACAGTTTCGGGACACGGCCTAGAAGTGGAAGCAGATAGTGATGATCGTGCAAGTATGAGAGCCGACGGCCGAGAACATGGTCAGTGAAATTATTCTTGAGCTCATGCTCGTACTCAAGTTACTTCAGAAATCGTTTGCGCGGATGGAAAGCCCATTCCGGATCACGTGAGCAGCTCGATTGTCCGTGGTATACTTGATCTCATATCTGTCAGATTCTTCATGATCGCCTGATCACACCGCTGGAAAGATTGAAAGGTTCGAAAATATTTGTATGTGCTTTTGATACTAGTCAATCCGTCCGCTGACGTTGTTCCTAGGCACTTTTCGACTGCTGCCACTCGAAGCTGCGCAGTCCATCGACATACAAGACTAAAGAAGTGGGAGAGCTCGATGTGGTATGCGCCGATTCCATAGCCTCTCGTGGTTTCTTTCAATTAACGAATTTTCGCCAGATTTGTTTGTCTGCTTGCAGGGATGGACAGCTTGCATACGACGATTGCGAACTGGGGCTGACATTCACAAAGGTGGAATGTTTCGAGTTATATCACATTTCCGAGCTGACCACAGCTCTCATTCCAAGCGTTTCCTGAATGCTATCGCGAAACATAGTATTGCGTGGACAGGGCTACGCGATGCACTCAAGTGGGTGGATCTATGACCTTAACGTTTACCCACTCGGTGACTGATACAATGTATACTACAGGGGAGTCATTTCTCAGATTCGGACGAGATACGAAGAAACATATCTGCAAGACCCAGGTGAAAGTGACGGAACCCACGAATCTCAGATACAAGAACCAAGGGTGAGTGTTCCGAGGCTGAAACCGAGCGTTCCTTTCGCTTATTGAGATGCAGCATTGTGCACCCCTCTTTGGTTATCATGAGGTTCATGCAGATTTCACCCCGGTAGGAGTTTGACATCCTGTCACCGAAAGAGTTGTACTAACTTCTCCACGCAAGGAACTGCCCGCGACATCAAGTCTACCTGAGTCGGAGACTCACAGCGAGGGTGGTGATAACAATCTGCTCGAGGTAGGAGGTTGACGCGTTTCCTTTTCGCTACTGGTTTTCATGACGGCATAAGGTCGAGGTGCCGACTAGTACCCCTGCACCCCTCTTTGACTATGATGAGGTCTGTGTTGATTTGTCTGTACTCTTGCTTTCATATTGACGTCGCTGGAGCCACCCTCCCCCGCATTTTCTGCCCATCTCTGTAAGGATGAGGCACCGCCGCTTGATCTATCCTGTGCCGAATCACAGTTGTCAGATCCTCCACTTATAACCACACCTCCCGAAGCGCCTCGTCCAAAGAAACCTGGTGCATCTGAATGCATTTCGGTGCTCAAAAGGCGCCTTGTGATAAGATTTAAGAAGACCAACAGGAACCAGGGTTTGCAACTGCCAGATCAACTTTTCACACAGTCTGGTCAACCTGCCAATCTCAGACCCACATCCCAGTCGCAGACGAAAGTCAATACCCCAAACGAGGGGCCTTCGTGGATGGCTGCAGGTCAACGTCGGGCAGTGAGTGTTCTATTTTGTATACAAATGGTGTGCAGTGTCTGACGAACCATTTCAGCGAGCGGTCTGCAAACCCGTCACAACAAAACCCGTAAAGCAGGTTCGTTGT
Organism: Boletus rufocinnamomeus; assembly: GCA_038092675.1. Taxonomy (NCBI): domain Eukaryota; kingdom Fungi; phylum Basidiomycota; class Agaricomycetes; order Boletales; family Boletaceae; genus Boletus; species Boletus rufocinnamomeus. Next base: position 1,195 of record JBBPQV010000707.1, on the reverse strand, counting down.
TTGTTCAGTTTGTTTGTCGGTACGGCTCACAGCGGATCGCAGCAGGGAGAACGAGGTGGCGGTCGTGTTTGGGTCATGGTCAAGGTACCGGCATGGATGGGGCGTTTATTGCGGCTGCTGAAAGTGGGACGCATTGTCCCAGGTGGTTCAACGTAGATACCAGGTGAATCATGGGCTTTTTTTTTCCCTGTTTATTATCCTACGTGGCTGTCTTGCGCTTCTTGTTGGACATTTACATATGATGTTCGACTATGTATCGTATGCATATGTACTAGTATTAGCTCTGGTGAGCGGGTACATATGGTTAGTATGTACTCGTAAAGTGATTGGACAACCGTTTTCGGGGCACAACATACTGTCATACACACATGACTAGCGAGCAGACTCCTGGTAGGTAATATATGGCTTCGTGAGCTGCTACGCCACCGTACGAACAAGCTCTACATAACGCGCCGTGAACGAGACCCTGGCGAGCCTCACCTGTTCGCGTCGTAGGGGAAGAGGGGGAACGGTCAACAAAACGAAACTCTTTTACTGTGAACGCAAAAATAGACACACATAACGGTACCACGTCTCGTCGTCCGGAACGTGAGGCAAGTCTGACGCTTTTGCATCTATTGGCATCCTGATTCTCTGTTGGTGGTGTGCCAATTCGGTATGGGTGCCAGGGTCCGGCGTACACGACGTACGTACCTGAGGCAGAATTTTGTGTTTCAGTCGACGCTTGAACGATGTCTCGCGAAGCACCCCGCCGAGCGACCTGGTCTTTAGAAACCTAGAAAATGCTTTCGAATTGTCATATGCTGCGTCAAGCTGCGCCGTTTCCGTGGCCATCGCATCTTGCAACGTCGTTCCAGGTACCAGCTGTCATATAGTAGAGATTTCGTGTGAATGGGGCCCATTTCCCGGGAAAAAGACAAGAGGAATGGAAAGTTGGTCACCCTGCCCAGTTTGATCAGCTTTTCAACGATCGGAGCGACGATGGCTTCGTCCGCTCCGGAAACACTGCCGTCCTTTTGGGTGTTTGTCCAGTCGGAGAAGACGCCAACGATCGCGGCTGTGCCTCCCGGCGCCAACAGTGGCGTCCACGACTTCAACAAGTCTCGCATATCCCCAGAGTCCGGAAACGTGTGGGCGGCGAGGTTGATGCGGTCGAATCGGATGCTCGGCGTTAAGCCGTATCTGGAGTACTGCC
>JBBPQV010000706.1:0-16246 GCA_038092675.1 Boletus rufocinnamomeus | reverse complement strand
CTTTACAAAATTTGAAGAATATAGTAAATTCTAGGAATAAAAACTCACATGATTGTACCAAAGGTACAACTGCGGGTGAAAAATAGCTAGTTCAATAGTTGGGGGAGGATTCAGTGAATCAATGAAATTAATTACATCAATATTCAGTGGGTTTTCCACTGAATTTTCGTCAACCATTGTATAATACACTGAAAAGAACTGTGTTTACTATTCACAGTGTTGTCTTTGCACGAAGTCGGTTACCGCATCTCAGACTAACCAAAGTGCGTAGCTCGGATCGCCGACTACAGTGTTACAGTTACTCGGCTGAGCTTGTGTGTATCATTGTGTTGGGGAGCCGATATAAGAGTTCACCTCAGACTAACCATTTAGTTCGAATCCCCATAGCCTCCCTCCCTCCCGAGCCCGGCGACGATCGACACATCATGATTCCAGTCGGAAAGTTGCTGCTCACCGCGTTTGCCTCTGTGACCGCATTTGGACTCTGGAAGTTCTTCCAGTTCGTGTACCATCTGTTCACGTCACCCATACGCCACCTACGTGGTCCCAAAGGAACAAGCTGGATTTTTGGAAATCTGCAAGATATTCATTTCGCTGTGTGTTGCCTCTTCATGGATCTGTTATGATGATGGACTTGTACTCGACTAACCCTATTGTTCTCTCTCACTTCTAGGAGAACTCGGTGCTCCATGAAGAATGGGTGAAACAGTACGGCAGCACGCTAGCATACAAGGGTTTATTCTATGTATGCTGCTTGCGTTCCAAGGCCCCATCCACAGTGCTGAACATGGTGATTTTCTAGGCCAGCCGGCTGTTCACAATGGACACGCGAGCCATCAACCATGTCCTCACCCACAGCAGTGACTACCAAAAGCCCTTCCAGGCCAGGTATATCATGTCCCAGATACTTGGCAATGGTGGGTTATTCCCTCACGTAGTTGTTGTTGGCACAAGTTGACCCAGGACTGCAGGTCTCGTTGTCGTCGAAGGCGCTCAGCATCGCCAGCAGGTTAGTGTCCATTTCTTCTTTGCCTTTATCTTGGTCGACACTCACGAATCCCTTGTCTAAACAGAGACGTATTATGGTTATTAAATCCTTGCGGATATACACCATTCGTGTGATTGATTCGACATTTAGAACCCTGCATTCGGTCCGGCCCAAATTCGGGCGCTAACTGACGTTTTCCACACAAAAGCTATTCAAGTATGTGATGAGTCTCATTCCTTTCCGTGGAGATCACTCACCATTCCCAGTACAGCTTCGTGATGTGTGGTCGTCTGAGGTTGCCAAAGATCCTGCGGGAACCATCACTGGCGTCCGTCTCGATGTCGTGCCATGGCTGAGTAGAATGACGCTTGACGTAATTGGTCTGGGAGGTAAGCAATTGGCACTTGTCCCCGGATCTGCGGGAAATCAGACACCACTAACCGCTATTAGGTTTCAATTACAATTTTGATCTCCTCAACGCGAACGCAAAACCGAACGAACTGAACGGGGCTTTCGCGATCCTGACCGTGGCGACTCAGAGACTGAGTGTTTTGAAAGCATTGTTCCCGCCTTTGCGTCTTCTTGTCAGTACCATAAACATACTTTTCGTGCTACGAGTTTGCATTTACGTTCTACGTGACAGCCTAGCGATCGTGCACGCAAAATCCAGGTTGCGCAACACACGGTGACACGCATTGGCAAAGAGCTACTATCGGATGCCAAAGCGGCCGCTCGGGCGAATGCGACAGAGAGGGGTGCAGTTGAAAGGGGCACTTTGCATGGTCGGGATTTGCTGTCACTCTTGGTCAAGGCGAATATGGCGACTGACATCCCTGAGAATCAGAGGCTGTCTGACGAAGATGTCTTGGCGCGTGCGTCCCCCCCCTCTGTGATTTGAACATCAGGTCTGATGCATTCTTCCGCAGAGGTCTCCACGTTCCTGGTCGCCGGTCATGAAACTACAAGGTATGGTGCCACACTTTCCTGAAATACTTTGGGATTTGACGACGATACAATAGCACGGCGACTACCTGGGCACTCTATGCGATGACGAACGAACCTGGAATTCAGACGAAACTCCGGGAAGAACTCCTTTCTGTTGACACGGACACTCCATCAATGGACGAGCTCATGGCACTTCCTTACCTCGATGCGGTCGTGAGAGAGACCCTCCGTGTGCACTCACCCATTCCAAACGCTATGCGGATCGCGATGAAGGACGACGTGTTGCCCGTCGAGAAGCCATTCACAGACAAATATGGCGTCGTCCACGACTCTATCAAGTATGCCTGCGTGTCCCATTGTTACATAATTCAATGTATATCCTCACCACGCTGCACAGCATCAGAAAAGGCGACTCGATCTTTATCCCCACCTTGGTGATTAACCGGTCGCAAGAGTTGTGGGGCCCTGATGCGCACGAGTTCAAGTACGTCGCTTTCATCTGTGTGGTTTTCCTCGTTCACTCACGTGTCCCGCTGCGGATTGTAGGCCAGAACGGTGGCAAAATCTTCCAGAGGCCGTGTCGCAGATTCCAGGCGTGTGGGGCCACCAGCTAACCTTCCTTGGTGGCCCTAGAGCATGCATCGGATACCGGTTCGCCCTCGTCGAGTATGTCCAACTCTCACGCCACGTATGCGTCGATTCAGCACTGAACACGTCGAACACAGAATGAAAGCGCTCCTTTTCACGCTCGTGCGCGCATTTGAATTCGAGCTTGCCGTGCCTGCCAGCGAGATCGGTAAAAAGTCGACGATGGTGCAGCGGCCTGTTTTGCGCAGCGATCCAAAGAGCAGGCCTCAGCTCCCATTGTTGCTCAAGCAGTATCGGCCGACATGAGATTCCTGGATTCCAGGTGTAGAAATGGGTGGGGGTCGGAGTTTTGTATGTAAGTATATTAAATTGTTCGAGGCTTCTTGGTGTTTGTTTCGGAATCTGTTCAAGTCTTGGTCATTCAAATATTCAACGTCAACCTCTGTAATGTTATCAACTTTCGTAATGTTTCCTGCCAGCCGCTGTGTGCCACTGCCGGACCGTCATCTGATGGCCCAGGAGGAAGTTGATGGTGGTCCTCTCAGGCTATCATTGACGGCCAAGCCCATCATCTTCGTTGCTTTATGGTGTTTGTTTCAAGATGGCTGTTGACTGGGAATGGTCAACTTCAGAGTAGATGGTTGAAAAGGCTATGGATGATAGTGAACTACTATTCTGTTGATATAATGAACCTACAGTACTTATCCTAGTGCTCGGCGGGCGCCGGGAACAGCGCGGGAGACCCGCAGCCTGAGCATTTTCCGTCTGCTGTGAGGCGTGAGCAAGACAAACCCCTTGGAAGTTCACTATCATTAGATCGATAACAGAGTGAGTATCGATTAAGCTACACTTCCCGTACCTACATCTTCCTGAACACCCGAGTCTAAAGGCCACTACCCAATCCAACCGTCATTCGGGATGTTCAAACCTCCATATCCCCCGGTCCAGTACCTACAATATCCTGAACAAGTCTAGGTGAGCCCAGCCGTAACCCCACGTAAGTCATCAAACCTCTTCCGACCTAGGTATCCATTTCCAGTTCAGCTGTTTTGTAGATGAAGGTTCATCTCCGAAGACTAACCACTTAGCTCGGATCCCCCACTGTTGTGCAGCCTCCCTCCCTCGCTCGGCGACACGACACCTGTCATCATGATCCCAGCCGGAAAGCTGTTGCTCGCCGCGTTTACCTCTGTGACCGCATTTGGACTCTGGAGATTCTTCCAGTTCGTATACCATCTATTTACGTCTCCCATACGCCACCTACGCGGTCCCAAAGGAACAAGCTGGATTTCTGGAAATCTGCTAGACATTTATCTCACCGTGCGTCGCCTCCTCATGGGTCTGTCATGATGGACGTGTACTCGAACCATATCGTTCTCTCACTTCTAGGAGAACTTCGTGCTCCATGAAGAATGGGTGAAACAGTACGGCAGCACGCTGACATACAAGGGTTTCTTCTGCGTATGTTACTGGCGTTCCAAGGCGTCGTCCGCAGTGCTGAACACGGTGGGTTTCTAGACCAGCCGGCTGTTCACCATGGACACACGGGCCATCAACCATGTCCTCACCCACAGTAGTGACTACCAAAAGCCCCCTCAGGTTAGGGATTTCTTATCTCAGATTTTTGGCGATGGTGAGTCATTTCCTCACGTAGATTTCGTTGGCACATGTTGACCCAGGACCGCAGGTGTCTTTGTTGTCGAAGGCGCTCAGCATCGCCAGCAGGTTAGCGTCCATCTCTTCTCTGTCTTTGTCGATGCCCATGAATCCCTTGTCAAAATAGAGACGTGTTATGGTCATTAAATTCTTGCAGATATGCGCCATTCGTGTGATTGACTCGATATTTAGAACCCTGCATTCGGTCCTGCCCAAATTCGGGCACTAACCGACATTTTCCATGCAAAGGCTATCCAAGTATGTGACGTCTTATTCCTTTCCACGCAGATCATTCACCATGCCCAATATAGCTTCGTGATGTGTGGTCATCTGAGATTGCCAAGGACTCTGCAGGAACCATCACTGGCACCCGTATCGATGTCGTGCCATGGTTGAGTAGAATGACGCTCGACGTAATTAGTCTTACAGGTGAGCAATTGACACTTGTCTCCAGATCTGTGCTGGATCAGACACCACTAACCGCTGTTAGGTTTCAATTACAACCTTGATTCCCTCAACGCGAACGAGAAACCGAACGAACTCAGCGAGGCTTTCGCGACCATGACCGCAGCGGGTCAGAGATTGAGTATCCTGCCTGTTTTGCAAGCATGGCTCCCGCCCTTGCGTCTTCTCGTCAGTACCATAAACATCCTTTTCGTGCTACGAGTTCGCATTTACCTGCTATGTGACGGCCTACCGATAGTGCACGCAAAGTCCGGCTTGCGCGACGCACGACGGCACGCATCGGTAAAGAACTACTATCGGATGTCAAAGCGGCCACTCGGGCGAATGTGACAGAGAAAGGCGCAATTGAAAAGGACAGTCTGCATGGTCGCGATTTGTTGTCACTCTTGGTCAAAGCGAACATGGCGACTGACATCCCTGAGAGTCAGAGGCTGTCTGACGAAGATGTCTTGGCGCGTGCGTTTCCCCCCCTCCGTGGTTCGAGCATCGAGTCTGACGTGTTCTTCCGCAGAGGTCCCCACATTCTTGTTCGCCGGTCATGAAACTACAAGGTATGGTGCCACATTTTCCTGAAACGTTTTGGGACCCGACGATGGTACAATAGCACGGCGACTACCTGGGCACTCTACGCAATGACGAACGAACCTGGAATTCAGATCAAACTCCGAGAAGAACTCCTTTCTGTTGACACGGACACTCCATCAATGGACGAGCTCATGGCGCTTCCTTACCTTGATGCGTCAGAAAAGGGGACTCGATCTTTATCCCTATCTTGGCGATCAACCCGTCGCAGGAGTTGTGGGGACCTGACGCACACGGGTTCAAGTATGTCGCTTTTCATCTATGTGGCTTTTCTTGTTCATTCACGTGTCCCGCCACGGATTGTAGGCCAGAACGGTGGCAAAATCTTCCAGAGGCCGTGTCGCAGATTCCAGGCGTGTGGGGCCACCAGCTAACCTTCCTCGGTGGCCCTAGAGCATGCATCGGATACCGGTACTCACTTATCCAGTAAGTCCAACACTCACCACATCTGTGTGTTGATTTGGCATTGAGCTCTGTCCCACGTCGAACACAGAATGAAAGCGCTCCTTTTCACGCTCGTACGCGCATTTGAATTCAAGTTTGCCGTGCCTGCCGGAGAGATCGGTAAGAAGTCGCTGATCGTACAGCGGCCTGTTTTGCGCAGCGAACCAAAGAGTAGCTCTCAGCTCCCGTTGTTGGTCAAGCCCTACCAGCCGACGTAAGGTTCCTGGATTCCAGATGTAGAAATGGACGTATATTATTGTTCGATGCTTCTTGGTATTTGTTTCGGACTCTGTTCAAGTATTGCATGTCCTGGTCATGTGTAGTGTTATCGAGTATTGTAAGTTGCCCTGCCAGCTGCTGCCTGACACTGTCGGTCTATCATCTGATGGCGGCGCGGCGGGAGGAAGTTGACGACGTCCTCTCCCTGACGGCCAACTTCCCTGTTGTCTTCGTTGCTTGCGTCTGTTTCAATACATGGCCGTCGAATGGTCAACTTCGCAGAGTAGATGGTTGAAATATGGACAATAGTGAACTTGAAGTAGTACGATTGTGTTGATGTAAATTATCCTAGTCCTCGGCAGGAAGCGCGGGGGGGCGCGCGGGAGACCTGCCCTGCGAGGCGTAAGCAAGGTGCCAAACCCCTAGGTGAGCGCTTGAGCCTCGGATCACTTGTGCTACGGACAATACATAGTCCCATGTTGATCATTCTCCAATCGTTCGAACATCAAGGCTTTTCGTGGGTCCCTTCCCTTCCTGCATGAATGCTCACGCTCAGCTTTCGACAGCTATGAAACCATAGTCAAACGTTGGCCGATCATCATCACTAGCATCATCAGCCACGTTCATCACTGTCTGGTTCATAACATGACGATGGAGTCCCAGTGTCTCACCGGTTAGGCGAGGACGTGCTCGAGCGCGTAAATTTGGCGCTGGACGACAAGGTCGAAGAGGGAAAGGGCGGGGGACTGGCAAGAGCTCCGAGTCGAGCAAGAGGAAAGAATCCCACGACCACATCGGGTTGCTTGTACTGTTACCCGTTCTGCAGACCAATACCGAATGACGGCAATGTCGACGTCGACGTGTACAATGCTGAGCCCGCCGAATTAGCGACCAACCACCAAAACACGTAGTTCACCGCGCCTTGGCTCTTTGCGGAGTGCGTCGCTTACACTGAGTTCCCCTCGGTAGGACTTACTCGTTCTGACCTTGTCTTGCCGTTCCTGTCAGATGCTGCTTCTTCAAGTTGTGCGTCCTCCCCAACCCTGTTTGCTTTCACAGGCTTGAAGAAAGGGAATAGATACCGCCTATTTCGGTCGTAATTCAACGAGACGCGTCAATGGCGCAACTTTGATCCCTTCTTCGCGCAAAAAGTGGAAATGTTCAAGAACAGGGGCGCCGCGATATATCGTGCGTATTGCATTACTTGCGTTACGACGACGCTCACCGTCTGGGCGAAGAAGTCGCAACCACGATGCGCGAGCTGGATAGTAAGCAGACCCAAGTTCGGAACTTTTTGTCTTTACCGTACTAATACATCATAATTCTTCTTCACGGTAATAGAGCACCACAAACTGAGGAATTGTGTCAGGCTACGTGAGGAAGCCGCATATGTACACAAGGTTATGATCTCAGACTAACCAAAGTCCTTAGCTCGGATCCCCGACTAGTTGCTCGGCTAAGTGTAATTGTGTCGGGCTACGTGAGGGAGCCAATATAAACAGACTAACCAAAGTCTTAGCTCGACTATTGTGTAGCCTCCCTCCCTCCCTCCCTCGCTCGGCGACGCGACATCATGATTCCGATCGGAAAGCTGCTCCTCTCCGCGTTTACCTCTGTGACCGCATTTGGACTCTGGAAGTTCTTCCAGTTCGTGTACCATCTGTTCACGTCTCCCATACGCCATCTACGCGGTCCCAAAGGAACAAGCTGGATTTATGGAAATGTACTAGACATTTATCTCACAGTGCGTCGCCTCCTCATGGGTCTGTCATGATGGACTTGTACTTAACTCTCACTTCTAGGAGAACCTCGTGCTCCATGAAGAATGGGTGAAACAGTACGGCAGCACGCTGGCATACAAGGGTTTCTTTCACGTATGCTGCTGGCGTTCGAAGACCTCATCCATGGTGCTGAACACGGTGGTTCTCTAGACCAGCCGGCTATTCACTACGGACACGCGGGCCATCAACCATGTCCTCACCCACAGCAGTGACTACCAAAAGTCCTGTCAGGTCAGGTATACCTTATCCCAGATTCTTGGCAATGGTGGGTCATGTCCTCACGTAGATTTTGTTGGCACATGTTGACTCAGGACCACAGGTGTCATTCTCGTCGAAGGCGCTCAGCATCGCCAGCAGGTTAGCATCCATATCTTCTGTCTTTGTCGATGCCCACGAATCCCTTGTCTAAACAGAGACGTGTTATGGTCATTAGCTCCTTGCAAACATACACCATTCGTGTGGTTAACTCGATGTTTAGAACCCTGCATTCGGTCCGGGCCAAATTCGGGCGCTAACCAACATTTTCCACGCAAAGGCTGTCCGAGTATGTGACGTCTTATTCCTTTCTACGCAGGTCGCTCACTAATGCCGATACAGCTTCGTGATGTGTGGTCGTCTGAGATTGCCAAGGATCCTGCAGGAACCATCACCGGCACCCGTCTCGATGTCGTGCCATGGCTGAGTAGAATGACGCTTGATGTAATTGGTCTGGCAGGTGCGCTAACTTGTCTCCCGGTCGATCAGACACCACTGACTGGTGTTAGGTTTCAATTACAACCTTGACTCTCTCAACGCGAATGAGAATCCGAACGAACTGAACGAGGCTTTCGAGACCGTGATCGCGGCGGTTCAGAGACTGAGTATGCTGTCTATTTTGCAAGCATGGTTCCCGCCCCTGCGTCTTCTCGTCAGTACCATAAACATACTTTTCGTGCTACGAGTCCGCATTTACCTCCATGTGACAGCTTACCGATGGTGCACGCGAAGTCCGGGTCGCGCGACGCACGATGGTACGCGTCGGCAAAGAACTACTATCGGATGCCAAAGCGGCCGCTCGGGCGAATGTGACAGAGAAAGGCGCAATTGAGAAGGACGGCTTGCATGGTCGCGATTTGTTCTCACTCTTGGTCAAAGCGAACACGGCGACTGACATCCCTGAGAGTCAGAGACTGTCTGACGAAGATGTCTTGGCGCGTGCGTTCCCCCCCTCCGTGGTTTGAGCATCAAGTCTGACGCGTTCTTCCGCAGAGGTCCCCACATTCTTGTTCGCCGGTCATGACACTGTAAGGTATGGCGTCACACTTTCCTGAAACATTTTGGGACTTGACGACGACGGTACAATAGCACGGCGACTACCTGGGCACTCTATGCGATGACGAACGAACCTGAAATCCAGATCAAACTCCGGGAAGAACTCCTTTCTGTTGACACGGACACTCCATCAATGGACGAGCTCATGGCGCTTCCTTACCTCGATGCGGTCGTGAGAGAGAGCCTCCGTGTGCACCCACCCGTTCCAAGCACCGTGCGGATTGCGATGAAGGACGACGTGTTGCCCGTCGAGAAGCCATTCACAGACAAATATGGCGTTGTTCACGAGTCTATCAGGTAAGCCTGGGTGTCCCATTGTGAATTCAACCCATATCCTCACCACGCCGCACAGCATCAGAAAAGGTGACTCGATCTTAATCCCCATCTTGGCGATTAACCGGTCGCAGGAGTTGTGGGGATCTGATGCACACGAGTTCAAGTATGTGACTTTTCATCTGTGTGGCTTTCCTCGTCCACTCACGTGTCCCGCCACGAATTGTAGGCCAGAACGGTGGCAAAACATTCCAGAGGCCGTGTCGCAGATTCCAGGCGTGTGGAGCCACCAGTTAACCTTCCTCGGCGGCCCTAGAGCATGCATCGGATACCGGTTCTCCCTCGTTGAGTAAGTCTAACTCTCACCGCATGTTGGCACTAAGCTCTGTCTCACGTCGAACACAGAATGAAAGCGCTCCTTTTCACGCTCGTACGCGCATTTGAATTCGAGCTTGCTGTGCCTGCCAGCGAGATCGGCAAGAAGTCGCTGATCATACAGCGGCCTGTTTTGCGCAGCGATCCAAAGAGCAGGCCTCAGCTCCCGTTGTTGCTCAAGCCGTACCAGCGGCCGTGAGGTCCCTGGATTCCAGGTGTAGAAATGGACGGGGTCGGTGTCTTGTACTTATGTAGGTATATTATTTGTTCGATTATTGTTGGCATTTGTTTCGGAATCTGTTCAAGTAATGCATGTCCTGGTCGTTTGGCAACGTCAGCCTCTGTATAAAGCGTTATCCAGTGTCCTAAGTTGCCCTGCCAGCCGCTGCCTGAGTCCTAACGCTGTCGGATCATCATCTGATGGCCCGAGAGGAAGTTGACGATGTCCTATCCTTGACGGTTGGCAACCCCGTCGTCTTCGTTGCCTGCGTTTGTTTCAATAAATGGCTGTCGAATGGTCAACTTCACAGAATAGACTCATGATTGAAATATGAATGATGGGCCGTGAACTACGATTCCGCTGATATAATGAAATTACTTTTCCTACTGTTCGGCGGAACAGCGCAGGCCCGAAGCGCGGAAGACTCGCGAGACAAATCCAAGTTCACTATTATTAGATCGATAACACCGTGAGCGTTGGTCGAGCTACACTTCCCATACCTACATCTTCCTGAACACCCGAGTCTCAAGGCCACTACCCAATCCAACCGTCACTCGGGATGTTCAAACCTCCATATCCCCCCTACGATCCCCTGGACAAGTCTAGGTGAGCCTCGGATCACTGTGTTTTGGACAATTCATAGTCCTAAGTCGATCATTCTCCAATCGTTCGAACATCAAAGCTTTTCGTGAGTCCCTTCCCTTCCCGCATGAACGCTCACGCTCAGCTTTCGACAGCTATGAAACCGTAGTCAAACGTTGGCCGATCATCATCACCAACATCATCAGCCATGTTCATCACCTGATTCATGACATGACGATGGAGTCCCAGCATCTCCGAGTCACCGAGTCAGGCGAGGACGCGCTCGGGCGTGCAAAGGCGCTGGACGACAAGGTCGAAGAGGGAAAGGACATCATCTCGAAAGCCAGTCGCTTAAAGTACCGCATGGCGAGGGACCAAGAGCTCGAGTAAGATGAAAGAATCCGACGACTACATCGGGTTGCTCACAGTCTTCTTGTACTGTTCCCCGTTCTGCAGACCAATACCGAATGACGGCGATGTCGACGTCGATGTGTACAATGCTGAAATCGCCGAATTAACGACCACCCACCAAAACACTTGGTTCACTGCGCCCTGGCTCTTTGCAGAGTGCGTCGTTTACACTGAGTTCCCCTCGGTACTAGGGCTTACTCGTTCTGACCTTGTCTTGCCGTTCCTGTCAGATGCTACTTGTGCGTCCTCAACCCTGTTTGCTTTCACAGACTTGAAAGAAGGGAATAGATACCGCCTGTTTCGGTCGTACTTCAACGAGACGTGTCAATGGCGCGACTTTGATCCCTTCTTCGCGCAAAAAGTGGAAATGTTCAAGAACAGCGGTGCCGCGATATATCGTGCGTGTTGTATTACTCGCGTTATGACGACGCTCACCGTCTGAGTGAAGAGATTGCAACCACGATGCACGAGCTGGAACCCGAGAAAGAAAGACTCAGATCAGATCCAGATAAACTCTTGGTTCTTTTCCGAGAGATGGTTCAGATGTGTCTTTGGCAAGCATATATTTCCCTATGCATCTGACGTTTCACCCTGAACTTGTACCGCCGTAGGGGAAATGCTACTGTATGGACCCTCATGGAAGCCAGGGAAACTTCATTCATGATTGGCACAGGATCTTTCTCTCTTGACGCACTTGACACCATCGGACATTGAGGAACTGCAGACAGTAGGAATGCAGGCCCAGAAAGAAAGGCAAGAGTTCATCCTCAGAGATGACCAAGAGGTGGTTTGGGAATACATCAAGACTCTGGGAGGGTCAGGGAAGCGTTGTGACTTTGTTCTGGACAATGGTAGGTGCAATCTAGACTCGGAAAGCGCCTGATCTACTCACTCTGATAAGCGGGTTTCGAGGTATTAATCTCAGCTTTCTCGATGACTACAGCACTTGTCAACGATAATATGCTTGATAGCTGTTCACCGATTTTGTCTTTGCGGATTTTCTGGTGACATATACCCCTTATTTTTCGAAGGTGGTTTTCCAGTGAGTAGGGATCATGGTGCTGTCAAAAAGACTAACCTCTTCTTCAGCCCAAAGCTCTTCCCATGGTTCGTTTCCGATGTTACACCTATAGATTTTGAAAGCACCATTACATCCCTTCTCTCCCCCACATTTTTCCCGGAGCCATTATTCCCAAGCACCAAATCGGCTGCTCATTTGGAACAAATGGTGACACGGTGGCGGTCGTACCTTGAACAGGGCATCTTTGTTTTGAGCACAGATCTCAACGAGGTGAATGGTGAAAAAGTCGACGGGCAAGCACTGGCCAAGTTCTGGACTGAACCATGGCCCTACTGGAACATGAAGGAGAGAGCAAGGCAACTTTGGAATTGGTTACATGACAGCGACCTTGTCATTTTCAAGGTATGTACATCCTCGTTGATCACGTATCCCTCTCACACGTCACAACAGGGTGATCTCAAGTGCGTGTGTTATGATTGTCACGCGTTCATGCGGGATTAATTGATATTTGGTCGTCTCCAAGCTATCGCAAGTACGGTTGATTGCTTTAATTGTACGGGGACAATGCTCAGTCAAGTGAACAATCAGGCTCACTGGAGATGTCAAATGGCCCGTCTCCACTTCCTTTACCGCGGCACTCGGTAGGTGCTGAGCGGACAATGCACATGCTGGCATGATCTGAATGGACTGTTGATAGGCCCGTTGGCAGGCGCTTTCCCCTTGCTGAGCCTCCGCACCAACAAGGCTGACGTTGCAGTCGGCATTCCGCAGCCGATCGCGGATGAGCTGGATAGCAGGGCTGAGAAATGGAGGGTGAGCGGAAAGTAAGTTCCTTCTCGCCATGCAGGGCATGATCGGAGATAGGCTGAGCTTCATTCATCAAGGTATGCTCTCGTGAGCTTCGAACCGAGGGACGCTGAGCGACGTGTTTGGGAAGAATGATATCCCAATTGATGGTGCTGTGTTACGCCGGCGTACTTATTGAGATCGACGTTAGTGTTGTGGCTAGCGCCTAGAATGTGAACGTGTTAGAGTCTATCCTGAAGTGAAATCTAGGATTGGATGATTGTGGTCTTGAAGATGTCCAAATTTTGAGATGCTGTCTAGCCGCACTTCAACTCGGACCACTTTCATAGCCTCCGTGTTCAAAAAAAAACACGTGACCGGTTTTTGTAATGCAAACAGAATGTTTAGAAAAAATTCGATAAATCGTGAGACTATTCAGGTCAGGGAATGATGTATGTATCTGCAGGAATTGAATAGCACGAACCAATCAATTGTGTTGTGTTTGAGAAACGGACGAAGCAAGTTTCGAGGTTTATGATGCAGCACTTCTGCGTGACTTTTTGGTGATCTCCATACTGCAGTGGCAGTGTGACTAGCAGAATTTGTAATTGTCGCAACTTCACTCCTGCTATACTTCTCAGTTTTGATTGCGTAGGGACATTATCCAACCGAATGAATGTGTATTCGGATTCATTGCCTCTCGTGCCCGAGGCCGGCCTCGTATCGCAGTGGATTTTACTAATTGAACCGTGTGCACGGGTTCGAATTCCGATCAGTTACTCACAAGGCTGGGGCTGGTCTGAGTCGCTACAGTACTACCGCCGGCGCCGTCGGCCCATCAGCATTGCAACAAAGTGCGACGAGATCGCGCAGGAACAACTCTGAACTTCTTTTTTACTAACAGTCCTCCAGCCAGTTCTCAAATGGCTTGGGGTGGAGTCGTCAAGCGAAAACGTTACACACCCGTCTTTACAGATCAGTGGAGCGGTTAGCTGAGAGGACTGCTGCGACACCAAACTGTTGCCGAAGGCCGTGCCCCTAGCCCTTCATATATTACTTGGATTTTCGTAACTCGGGTAACACGGTCGCGCTGTGCGCACCTGAGGAATCTGAATCGCCTCAATTCGAATTCGCGTATGTTTATTCTACCTCTACTTATATAACTACACAATATGTGCGGTGAGATCCCGTTTTTTTTTTACCGTCTTTCCCTTCCCGGTTTATCTCGACCTTTTTTAAACATTATGTCTTGCTCTTGTCTTCAAGAGCTCCCTTTCCTGTCCTTTCTGACATGTTTCTCTCCAGAGTGTTAAGTCGTGTTGTTCTCCTTGGGTCATTGTCCGCCCTCTCAGGTGTGTTCGCCCAGAATGCCAACACGACGTCCACCGCGTCCAATCGCACCACGGTCCTTATTCTCGGTGGTGGCATGACTGGCATTATTGCTGCTCGAACGCTTCACGAGCAAGGTATCGATGACTTCATCATTCTTGACGCCAAAACCGAGCTAGGTGGTCGTATGATCCCCAAGAAGTTCGGTGTATCGGAGAGGCAGGTCGTCGTCGAGATGGGCCCCAATTGGATCCAGGGAACGCAGCAAGGCAATGGCACCGCGAATCCCATTTGGGAACTGGCGCTCAAACACAATTTGACTACCACTTACAATGATCTGTATGGAAGCATTAGTATGTGTATCGTGTTTACCTTTCGCCATGTGTGCCAGATACTTATGGGTGACAGCTACTTATGACGATAGCGGCTATAATAACTATACCGACGTGTTCAATACTGCGGTTAATAATTTTGCTCAGGCCACCGTTGTTGCAGGTATATCGAAGCTTTTTCTTAGTGTCGAATGCCGCCTGACCATCGTGAGCTAGGCCAGCGATTACAAGACGGCGATGTTGACATAAGTCTGAGATCGGCATATGGCCTCATGGGTATCAGTTCCAAAACACCACAAGAAGTTGCCAGCGACTACTATCAGATCGACTTTGTAAGCATCGACTGTGTTGTACACTAAACTTGGCTGATCCATTTGTCAGGAATGCAAGTTATAGTTTATTTTCTGTGCTCGCGATTGCTAATTTCCTCAAATTATTATTGCTGGATGCAGATGCACAGGTACGCTATATGCTGTGGACTTTGAACCATCGTTTAAGTCGCCCTTAGTCACCCTCACAAACCTCATGGCTCGCTTCTGCATGGGTGAGCCCATGGTTGGCACGTTCTCGTTCTCGTCCTCATTTTTATAGAACAATAATCTCACATACACACCGGAATCTGGAGGGTTCTCCGATGTCAACCAAATGTCAATCGACCAGCGAGGATTCGGGTACATTGCTCAGGCAGAAGCAGCAGAATTTCTACAGCCACAACAGCTGATTTACAACGAGACCGTCAACCTCATCGAGTATGACCAGGACAGCGTCACGGTGCATACAACCGGTGGCATGACCATCACTGCTGATCACGTTTTGTGCACGTTCAGCGTCGGCGTCTTGCAAAACACAGATATTGTCTTCCAACCTCCCTTGCCTGACTGGAAAATCGAGGCCATCAACAACATCGAAATGGTCAGTCGGGCTTTGGATGTAGATTCCGGTGCTTACGGTACTCTAGGCTACCTACACAAAGATTTTCCTCCAATTCAACGAGACCTTCTGGTTCCCCACTGAGGTGAGTGTTTATCACGCTGTAACGATATCTTGTATCCATGTCGCATTAGATGGGGTTGTATGCTGGGAAGCAAAGAGGAAAATATCCCGTCTGGCAGAGCCTGGATCACGTCGGATTCTTTCCGGGTTCTGGCATCATCTTTGTCACGGTTACTGTGAGTGGATATTGAGCCGCGACGACCAATGTTCTTATGCTGTTTCAGGGAGATTGGTCTCTCTATGTCGAGCAGCTCACTCTTGACCAAGTTCAGGCGGAAGTCATGGAAGTTCTCCGAGCCATGTATCCCAACACCACTGTCCCCGAACCTATCGATATTCACATGCCGACTTGGGCTTCGGACACACTGTACCGTGGCTCGTACTCAAATTGGGGACCATCCTATGTCCCGGCACATTCGGACAACTTGAAGGCGACGCTCAAGAACCACCTTTGGTTCGCTGGCGAAGCTACGAGCGTCAAGCACTTTGGTGCGTCGTCTGTGCAGACCCACTGCAAAATGTCCCTGACGCGCTTTTATCTCAGGTTTCTTACAAGGAGCCTACTTCGAGGGTCAAAGCGCTGGCTACGCCCTCGCTGCATGCATCCAGGGCAAGGACAGTTGTGAATTCCCTCCTACCACGATCCCGAAGAATGCTCAGCCCTATCAGAGCTTTTTGACTTCACCTTGATCTACGCGCTCGTCTGAATTCAATTCCACTCGCTTATGGGCATTCCACTGCTTATACTAGACCTTGATTAGTAACCACCCCGTAATTCTATCGCTTAGACTGCTGCAATTTCAACTGCGGTTGACCGTAGGTGTCACTGTGAATAGTAAACACAGTTCTTTTCAGTGTATTATACAATGGTTGACAAAAATTCAGTGGAAAACCCACTGAATATTGATGTAATTAATTTCATTGATTCACTGAATCCTCCCCCAG
>JBBPQV010000705.1:0-16269 GCA_038092675.1 Boletus rufocinnamomeus | reverse complement strand
GAACGTACAACCGTTCTGGAACGCAGCATCGAGGACCTGGTATATTGCAAGATGAGCGATACAGTGACATATAATGTGTGTAGAACCGTGTTCGATACCAACCTTCAATCTTTCTTCGTCTGGTTCAACGTCCCCATAGAAAGCAGAGATGCCCATGGCACCAAAGCCGATGGCAGAAACAGGAGTGTTATCTTTGCCGATCTTACGAGTAGGATAAGCCATTGTGTACAGAGGGACTTTCTCAGGTTGTGGGAGTGTGCTTTGGGAGTTGCAGGAAAGATGGGTCGTTGCGAATTAAAGTAGTCTGGTGAACACTGATTACATGAATACCATGATAAAACGGGGCCGTATCAGCGATCAGTTTCAAATTAGCGCCCGAAGTTGCAGTCTGGTTTGGCACCTCCTGTGACAGTTTCAGGGTGGTTGGGACATGAATCGAGTACCCCCCCAGTTCGGATGGCCTGCAGTGTGTGCCTTCAAAATTCAACGACGCCCTACCATAACTCGTTCCCTGAGTCTGCACATAAATCCATAAAGAGTGTATGGACGCTACTAACGACAGGGGTTGGTGACGTCATGCCCCTACAAAAGTCCCCTATATGACTCACATAACACTTACTGGCGACCAAACTATCAAGAGTTCTCAAGGGGATATGTCCGATAGGGAACATAGATCACCGAGAGACCATACTACAATACTTCCCACTATGTCCGATTGAACTCTCCAGTGCCAGTGATTCTGAATCGTGTATCGGAAGTCTCCCGAGAGGTATGCGTTATGTGGAAGTCGACCTGTAGTCCCTATATCGATGGCAAAACGAGAGCGAGTCATCCATCCAAAACGAAACCCACTCCCAGTCGCTTTTCGTTGCTCTGCGAGGGACGAAAAAATGATCATTGCATTGTTTGAACCCATGTACTAGATTAAATGAGACGAGCGAAGCACGAGACAAGGTTTCCAACACTCGAGTCTATGTACTAGACTTGAGTGTTTAAGAAAGTAGGCTTGTGTGCCGACCGGGGGAAACATGACGCGTGCATGGTGAACCCACTTGCAATCGTGCTGAGACGTTCGATGGGGGAAGCGGTAGGCCGGGCAGGGGCACGGAAGGGACCAAACGGAAACGCAGCTTGCTACCCAGGCGAAGGCCCAGCCTGCGGGGTGATGATGCGCACGAAATGAGCGAATGGTTGCAAGCGGGAGTGTTCTATCTGAGCGCATACAACCGCGGGATCGAAGTCCGTTTCTGTCACATCCGGATGCTGTATCGTAGAACTTCAATCAATCGAGGGGTGGCCGGGCGTCTTTTGGTGCAATTGGGTTCGCTGAGCCAGCCAACCCCGGGTCACCGAGAAACTTCTGGCGCTGGGGGAGCAGATCGAACTGTGTGTTACAGCATGATTGTCAGCCTCCCATTGCTTTGGTCGAAGCATACCGAACTGACCGTAAGTACTACTCGGACATTGTCTCGTTTTCAACGCTGCAGGAAAGCCACAGCTGTACCGTTGGAGGAGCTTGAACCATAACTCAATATTCAACTCTATACAGCGACGCTCGGCTCTTCCTTCCTCGGCACAGCCACGCCGTTACCTATCACACCCAGTGAAAACTTGCTATGTTGGATGCTGCGTTAGTAGGGTAGTATCTGATTTCCAATGTGTCATTTAGAAATGCATGTAAGAACCGAGCGGGACATACTTTACGAATAAAATGGGGATTAGTGCATGCGCTGATCTAGCAATGTATGACACCTTATGTTTTTGGACGTCTAACCTAAGCCACACGACCGCAGCATATTTTTATGCGCTCAGTTGATTCGGCGCTCGCTGATAAAACATGTTATTATATGCGTCCATATGATAGTTTTATTAACAGAAATTCTATTCTCCCGGGATCCCAGAGAGCATACAGTAACATGAGAGCACATACAACGACAGCAGACAGAAAGCAGAACATGCAGTTGACAACAGAATGCAGCAGAGAATGGATATCAGGATATGGCAGACAGAAGCATGATCGAGCAGGAAGGCGGAGCGTCGGAATATCAGTAGAAACCATACAGCGCCAGTCTGACTGCAGATGAGAGACTCGGAAAAGCTTGATCTTGCAAGAAGAGGGCCCGGGGAAATGGGAACGACCGGTGTCGTTGTGGCAGGCGAAAGAGGGCATCCGATGAGCATGATCTGAATGGATCTAGGAGTAGGAAATATGGCCAGCAAGTGAGTGTGATCTAGAAGAGAGATTCAACACGATAAATTGTATGAATATATACTTACAACTAGTACCGCGACCCGCACATAGCCACGCAGGTTTGCTATACTAGGCTGCTGGCACCTTCCTTGGAGCGCGGGGTTTCCGGGTACTTTGTTTGCGTTTTCCAGTCGTCTTGGTCGCTTTGGATGTTCCCATGGGTACATCGATATTATCGTCAGTATTCTTTGACTCGGACGGCGTACTGGTGCTGTCCTTTTCATTCTCGACCACTTCTACTGTTGCCGCTGGGGGTACAGAAGAAATCGGCGGGATCTTGAATTTGAGACCAGACTTCGACGACCTAGCACACATATTAGTTTATTAGTTTCAGATATGGGCTTTACTTACGCTGGGATTGTGATGACAACCGGCGCTCTGTGTTCAGTAATACCTTGACCATTGTCCGCATCCTTCCTGTTCAAGTTGGCCATACTGGTACCGCCCGTTTCGTTCTCATTCTCATTTGCCATTCCCACCGGGGGTATAGAATGAGCTGGCAGGGCCGGTGTCTTGAGTTTAAGTGCAGACTTCGACAGCATAGCACTAGCGCACATATTAGTTTGTCAGTTTCGGAGATGAGCTTTACATACATTGGGTTTGTGACGACAACCGCTCCATGTTCAGTATTAGTACCATCCTGACGTGCAGTCTGACTCAGAGCAGATATGTCTGAATCCTTCCTATTGGTGGTATGAAGGTCGGACTCGGACTCGGATGGAGTAGAAGATACGGCCGGCATGGAAAGAGACGGAGATTTGAGTACAGTTGGGACATGCAATGAAGATGCTGCGAGGGACAAAGAAGCTAGCATGGGAGACGAGCTTGAAGATGCTGGCACAAGAGACGATGGCACGGGAACTTGAATGTCATTTGAAGATTCAGACCTGGGCATAGACATTAAACGAGCTATAGCTGAAGAGGAAGGAACGGGAGATGCAGAAGGAGAGACTGACACCGACAAGGAGCAAGGGAGAGGAGTAGGTGCAGAGACTGACACGGACGAGGAGCAAGGGAGGGGGGTAGGTGCAGAGACTGACACGGCCGAAGCAGGGACATTGGAATCATATAATTCATCACTGAATGCAGGTGGTGGCGCATCCAAGTTGGTATCAACTATGTAGACATTGTTAGCACCCCAAAACGAACATAGCGTGCTTTCACCTTTAATCTTTTTCCCAACTCTTTCTCCGTCAGGTGCAGACCGCTTCACCTTCCGTTTTCCGCTGCCAGTGAAGACAATCTCCTGACCATCCTCCTCATTTTTCATTGCCTTGTGACCAGATGCTATGAGCCACTTTCCTTCGTCGTCGACGTTGTTCCTGACCCAGCCAGGATAATCAGTAGCACATAGGTAATCCAACTTCCAACCCTTGTGAGCGAGCTTGAAAATAGGGAACGACTTCTCCATCATCGCATGATACAAGTCTCGCGCAGAGGCGCATATCTTGCTCCACGACTTTGGTGCCAGCTCTTTCTTGACCAGTTCGATCCAACCCGCACGCATCGCCTTTCGAATCGCCTTGATGGAATCCTTAGACACCGTAACGCCGTTGATGTCCTCAAGATAAGCGAGCTTCCAATTCGCCTCCGCATGTGCTTCAGGGGAGTTGGTCCAAGTGTTGTATCGTGTTTGCGTCCAAAAGCGTAATTTTGGGTATGCAGAACCAGTTGGGTCATCCGGTGCTGGACAGGGTGCGTTATCAGCACGGTCTACTGATGGCTGACCTTGAAGCGAGGCGGTAAGCTGATCATAGAGTGTCCTGCCAATGGGGGACGTCGGTGGTTAAATTGTAACTTGATTAGCACTGTACTTACTTGATGGTGTCTCGTTCCAATGTCACCTTGCCTAACTGGACTTCCAAATAGTTGCAGCGTTCTTGAAGAGCATTAACTTGGTCCTGCGTGTATGCGGTCTGAAAATATAACAGTGAGAAAACCACGCACTAAAGAAACTCACCTGGGAAAACATGCCATAACTGTTCTGTTGGTTCATCAAAGAGCCGAACGTGCCCAGATCAGTCTCCTGAAACGGAATGGCTGTTCCTGATGACGATAGTGGAGGTAGAAGGGGTCTAAATGTCGTGCCATTAGCCGATGCAGTGTTCATGTTAAATGAACCAAAGTTGAAAGTGCTCGATGAAGAATTCATCCGTATAACTTAGGAATATAAAATACAGTAGTACAGTGAGGAAGAGGTGAAAAGATAAGACAAGACGCGACGCGACATGAAGATTCCCAATACAGTCTCCAACACGGCATATGCCGCCCATATCAATCGCCAAAAAATCATATCAGATCATACCAGATCAAATGGCTGACTCGGAGCTTGTTGTACCACAGCTTCTCAAACAAGCGCCGATCGTCCATATGTCCAAAGATGTTATCAAACTCGAGATCCATGGTATTGTCCCAGAGTGGGACTCTTACACCGTTTGTCTTGACATTGAGAAACCTGGAAAAAAGGTATCATTGGATCTCACCTGCGCCGCATCAATCTAATGAAGTCTGTTGCAGACAGTAGTCTTTCAAATCAAAAGAGAGACTCAGCCTAACTTCGACTTAGAGACAGTGATTGCCGAGATGACAATGTTAGCTATGAATTATCTATGGTAGCTTGACACGTGTACTAATGCCGAAACAGACAGACCAGAAATGCAGCCGACGAGAACAGCGCATACTACCCTCGGGCACATACCAGTCTCGGCGAACCTGAGAGTGGATCTAACACAGATGACAGGAAGGATCCTGAGTCTCCCAGTAGGTATGTACTGACATAAATTTTCATTACTCTCAACTTGAATAACGGATATATATGTTTTCCAGTTGCACTATCACTGTGTTACCATGCCGTTTGCTTGTGTGGTCGGACAAGTATCTTCAGGAGAAATGTGCTACTGACAAGCCAGAGCTTTCCAAGTACTTGGTACTTCCATTTGACCGCTCAGAAATTGAAGCTATCAGTGTCAAACGAAAGGCGCTGGCTGATGAGATCAAGCAAAAACGGGCTCACATAGTCTAGGGACATGGTAGCACACCACATCCTGGAGCCCTGTTGCAACAATCACTGTAATTATGGTACACTCAGTTGCAACATTCACTGTAACCCCTTCCCGCACCCATTTCACTGTCCAAGTCTGCACCTTCAACTTGCAATACAAGTATGTTGCATTACTTAGTTCACTGAGTCACTGGCCCCGTTGTGCATGCTCTGTTTTCATGCAACACATTATATTTCGCCTTGCCAGTGCAATACAAATATGTTGCAATACCATTCATTGCAAGCACAATACTCCGCAATCCTGGGCCAAGTCTAGGTTGCGTGTGCTTCGTTTTTGTGCAACATATATTATATTTTCAAAATCCACTACTGCGGACATTTACGTCCAAGCCTGCGATCCAAAAATCACCTGATGACAATTGTCTTTTCGTTTTCGTGCAACACAGATTATATTTTCAAAATCTATTACTACTGATGTTGATGGCGCCTGAGCCATGTGACTCAAAACAAACCCCCCCGCTCACAATGGTTTTTTTGTGGACACCCTAGTTTGAGTGCGCTTTACCGGCTTGTCAGGTGTTGGAGGCCGAGGCGTTGGGCTGTTGCTATCCAAGTCTGCATTCCTTTTTTTGTTCTGTGCGTGAACTTGTTAGACACTGTTGGCACTGGCAGCAAAACTAGTACTTACCAACCTCGAGGGCTGAGGTCCTTTCAGTCGTGCGTTCTTCTCCTCCTCAGTTTCATACATGGACATCAGGTTGTCTGAGCACATACAATCTGAGGCTGTGATGCGCCGTGCCGCACGGAACTCGAAGGCGGTCTGTCGTTGGAACAGCACGAGACTCCATCTGAGTCCAGATTGGACGCTACGTCGCGTGTGGGGGAAGGCAACTCAGATTCATCATCGGAATTGTTGGAATGGTTTGAAACCACATCTGAACCTTCCCATACTTCAATATGAAATGTCTGGACATAGGTGAGTTTTCCAATACAATCCATACAGCCTTGGTCGTGCACTCACCACAGGCCCTGGGCCTGAATCCTTGCACTCCAGTGCGACCGAATGGAGCGTCACCCTTCGAGGCAGAGTGAGCCTGATCATAAGTCCAAGTTTGCTGGTGTGACCACAGTGGGGGACTTGGAGGGAGCACATTGGGGTCTAACGAGATAAGCACTTACCTGGCTGGTTGTTCCCCTCTGATTTGTGACCCATTCGGTACCATAGTTTGTTGCAAAAAGCCCGCGGCCTTCTCCTCCGAGCGACTCAGACTGAGTGACCATTGCAACACTTTACAATGTGGGCGCTGCAGTTTGTTGCAAGAAGCCCATGTCATTATCTTCCGAGTCACCGTTGCATGGCTTCAAGATGTTGCAACACTGTCCATTCAGTGCCACAGTTCATTGCAAGAAGCCCGCGGCTTTCTCTTCCGAGTGACTGAATGACCATTGCATGGCTCCGCAACGTTGCAGTACTTTTCGTGTGGGCACCACAGTTTGTTGCAAGATGCCCGCGGTGTAACGCGTTCTCTTCCGAGCCACCATTGCATGGCTTCAAGATGTTGCAACACCGTGCAGGCGATGCATCGTCTTGAAGCCATGCAATATGTTGTGCGGACGTATTGCAATAATACATGAATTTAATATTCAACTTCTTGCATCAAGTAGAATTGTCTCCGTGTAACACCATCTTTGAGTCCAACGAAAATCTTTGTCTGATTGCATCACAAGCACAAGTCGGGTGAATTACTAGAAGAAGAAAAAGAACATTTTACTGTTACATGCATGCACTGGCAGTCAGCTGGCTAGTCTCGATTGGATCTCCTACTGCCAGTCCCTTGTCAGCGATCATGAGGAAACACCGTGTGTCTCTCCACACATGCTGGAACTGCTGGATGAGGCCATGCCATATCAAGGCTTGTCGCTCAGCATATGCTCTCAACCCTTCTGCCAGCACAGGATCGTCAACTGTACGAGCATTTGCCTTAGCGGTCCACCAGTCTGCATGCCAGCCCAGGAAGCGGAGGACTCTCTCCTGTTCTTCAAACAACAGTTCCACTTCTTCGGTCCACCGACTCGCACGTGCTCGCGACCGGCACCACTCAATTCAGATTGCTATACGTAGGTCATTTAATCAGAGGCAACGGGTTGAATTTGAGTATATACATACCATCTTGCACACCGGCATCGTCGTCATCCTCCACAGCATCTTTGGAGTATCCACAAACCAACCATATCCATGACAATTTCCTCCGACCTTCACTGTGAGCATCATCAGTACCATCGGTCATTGAACGAATATCTTCTTCTGCTAGATGACGAAGTTGGTTTTTCCATCCAACCTTGCCCAAAAGGTCCCCCAGAACTACGAGCACACGATGGGCTGCCCGATATTTGCTGGCACAGGCTTGTACCTTAGCGTCGATGTTTTTGAGGCAATTGCAAGCACACGTATTTGCACCCTGTCCTCGTAAGAACCGATCCTTGAATCTGAGCATGTAGGCCTTTGTTCGTAGCGCCTGATGCAGCTCATTTAAAGTGTCATGTGCTTGACCCTCTCGGAGCTGCCACTCAATCTGCTCGAGGGTCTGGTCGCAGCTCACGCGGTGGGCGATCGACGATGGCAAAAGAAGTGGAAAATCTTGAGGACAGTGAAGTGGACTAGAGTGAGGCATGTTCATCATTTCCTGCGTGGCTTCTCGTAAGCTGGCGACTCCTGGAATGAAGAGCGTTTGTATTTTTGTCCATGTATCAATCTGTCGCATAAGTGCATTCGTTCTTTGCTGGAGCTGTGCCTTCTGTGTATCAGTGGCGTGCTGTCCAAGTTTCTCAGTTTCGGCTACCAGATGTCGCCTAAGGACATCAGGATCAGCGGGTTGATAGACCGGATGGTTGTTTGGAACTTACTGTTGTTCCTCTAGCTCAATGCCAGTGTCTATGAGAATAGTTGGAGTGACCTCTGCGTGCAACAGCAGTAGGGTTGATTTACTAGCAGCCTCAGCGTCTTCCACGGCGAGGCGGAGGCAAATACTGGCTTGAGTAATTTCTATTAGCCAGTCAGCCAGATGTTATGTCCGAATGAGTGCAATATACCATGTGCCTTTACTTCAAATGGATTAGGCGCCGTCGGGTCACATTCCCATTCTTGAACCTCTCTCAGCCAAGTGGACATGAGATCTGGGTACTTTGAGTAGAGCGACTGAGTCAACTCAACAAGGTCTTCACAGTGGTCATTTCATTCTGGAATAGCTTCTTGTATTTTGCCTAAGATAGTGGCGCCTACCGAGGTGATGAGACAACAGACAGAACCAGCTCATTCACATGTACCTAAGCTGATCACCTTTTTCCAGTTCCAATCACCGAAATGATTGTCAATCATGTCATGCCAAGAACCGGGGCCCATTTCTTTTGTGCTAGATGCCACGGGATTGATATCAGCCCATCCATGTTCTGGGGCTTTGCCATCTGTTCGGCCGACACCTCGGACAAGGTTGAAGGAAAAGCGCCACTGGCATTCGATGACGTGGGCAGGAAGGTGAAATTTAGGCACCAGGAACGTGATATCCTTGGACTTGTGATCGACGCGCCACGCTGTGGGAATGCGCGTCATCCTGCTCCATAGATGTTTATACCATTGACATGCAATGTCATATGATATCTTGAGCACAAGCAGTGGAGCAAAAATGTGCAGTGCAGAGAATAGAATATAATCCATATTAACATATCTAAATGGGATTGTGATGAGAATCCGAGTTATCACGAATCAAACAGTAATGGTGACCTACTTTTCACCTTTCTGTAGATCCCCGACTCTGCGTGGCAGCTTGAAACCATGTCAGGCACAGTCAACCATCCCAACGCCCATAGCAGCGAGGCCAGCTGTTGACTTCATATCCGCTGCATTCACAGTGCTATGGCTAGAACAGCTACTTTTCTAGAATGGCAGGTTAGTACAAACATTCATGTGCAAGCTTTATGATGTACAGGTTGCGGCTCATTGATGAGTTTGGCCAGATAAGACTTGTATCTTGTTTCCTCCACGAAGTAGGCCCATCCACGGCTCAACCCGGGATCAGCCGCATCGCTCAAGACCACCTTGCGCTTTAGTCGAAAATTTGCATCTATTGCAACGAAAAGGCCGTAAAGCCATCTACCCGTGCCAGCGAAAAGTGAGACTTATTGCAATTATTCCATTGCTACAAGCTTACTATTTCTCTGGTGGTGCTTCTGTCCACATGGAAGGTAGGTTTTTCCCAGGCTGAGGGCATGCAGGGCAAAGCACTGCACACTCACCCTCCTGAGTTGCTTCCATGCCAGCATTGTCGTGTCCTTGTGCAGAGCATTTCAGCATTTTGAGGTGACGCCATTCTTGGACAACTCGTAGGAACTGATCATAATGATCCTGGACAGTGATACAAATTAGATAATTTGTACCAAGTGAGAGGTATCAATATGTACCTTTGTGTCTCCGACCCCTGTGTTATCTGACAGGCACATCAATGTATTGTAAAACTCGTATGCAGAAACTTTCGACTCAAACGATAAGAGGTGGAACAACTCGAGGACGGCAAACGATACTGCCGTGCATGGCTTGTCAGAACTTGCAGGGAACCATTGCTTGCGGAGTAGCTGACGTGATGGATTCTCTGCAAGCTCGCAACCACAAAAGTCTACACCAAGAGAGTGGACGCCATTGCTATGCATGATGACGAAGTCATCTTTGATAGCCGGGATGGGCCAATAACACTTGTTCCTGCATGGATGTCCAAGCTGAATCCTCAGACTGAGATCTTTTAAACTTCTTCTCTCGAAATAGTTCCCATTCCACTGCTATAACTGATTAGTACTAATTGAATGAGTCCCTGTTCAGTTTGAGCCTACCTTTACACGGTGTAGGGGGGTTGCCTGGTGACTTTGGAGTAAGCAGGCGGTGCACAGCATATCAGTACCAAGACAATCGGAGCATCGCATCGAGGCAGGGGATCTCTTGCACACAAAGCAAAGCACAGAGCTCCCGCATCTCCCTTCCAAACGTAAAAGTTCATCAAGGAAGTCCTGCCGGTCATCCTGTGCCCACACCAAGATTGGATGGTCCTTCGGTATGTTCATCATGAGTGTGACACATCAGAGAGAAAGCCACTTACGGACGCATAGTGTTTTCTTGGTGGTTCTTCACCAACGATACTGAGATCAACTTCGGGAGGGAGAGTATTGATAGGAATAAGGTCAGCGTCACCAATACTAAAGTCCAGCGCAGGGGGAGGTAAGTCTTCCTTGGGGGAACCGCTTTGCGCTTTAAGGATGTATTTCTTTTTGTCAAACCATAGAAGTCCAGTGGCATCCCTACGAACTTTGGTATAGCGCCCGAGCGTTGAACTTGTTTTTCGGTCATGCACCTTGAATCCTTTGATATTTTTGAAATGAAGAGCTTCAGGAACAATGATTCTGCCGGCTCGACATGACGCAGCTGAGACAGTGAGACGTAGAGAGCGACACTCGATATTCCTAGTACTTACTAGAGGTTTCTTCCACCACCCGAATTTCCTCAGCATGCGCCATTGAGCCTGAGACTTGGTTTAGGCCAGAACCAGTTTGGATGCACCGGAAGCTTGCTGGTGTTGCAAACTGGAATGCGTGCAGGTTGCACCAGAGCCGTGCTTCTCGGTTGGAAAATGCCGCGGCCTGAAGTCAATTTCACCACAATTTGGTCGTTGCCCATGCACCAGCCTCGAGGCCAAAGGAATCCGCCCTGATAAGTTGAAGCTCATCAGATATGATTCAAACCTTTGACGAAATGATTCTCAAAGAACACCAAATGTGCCATCATCATCACGTTTGACCCGCTGTCTGTGACAAAGACTGTGGCTGCCTCCATTGGGTACGAAGACTGCAAGAGAGATTTAAAGCCTCTTCACCACTCTGTTCTCCCCAGCCAGAGTTTCACCTGTTTCACATTCACCCGCTACTCCTGTCGTTTGTGCTTACTGCCATGACCGCCAAAGACACAAGCCCCCATTCCTCTGACAACACACCAGGTTCCATATTGGTGAACGATACCATGAGCGGTTCGTGATCTTACTATACTTGCTTGCCCTTCTCCGCCAGTGACACAGCTACCATCAAGCTCTTGCAGAGCTTCTGCAGGGTATTCAGTTGTCAGAGGAATGTACTGCCAAAATCGTTGGCATAGTCAGTGCAATCACCGCCGATGCCAGCCCAACCCAACGCTCTGGTAAGAATCCACCATCAAATCCTTGCTGCAACTTTGCTAATTGCATTTAGATTTAAATATATGTGCCTTGCCCCCCCGACTCCCGGACACTACTGCGCCGAGCATTGGAGAGGTTCTTCTGGTGCAAGACCCAATGGAGGTTGTGCCAGAACTGACGACCTCTGCCAGCCCACCCGCTGATGCTCCGGGCATCGGAGGAGTTCCCCCCCGATTGGAGGTTGGGCCACAGGTCCCATTGGGGCACTATATCGCTACGTACAGCGGCACCGACTTTGTCCTCCCCTTCAAGGGTGAATCTGAGCCGTTCTATCTGGTCACTAAGGGCAAGATGGTCGGTGTATTCTCAAGCTGGTAAGGAAATATTGTATTTGATTTTACAGTGCCTAATATCTGATAGGGAGAATGTACGCCCCTTGGTGGATGGCGTGAGCGGTGCCACCTTTTGCCGGCTTCAGTCGGGCACTCTCATCTCTCAAGGGTGTCAGATGTTCGTGAACGCGATTCGTAACAACGTGGTTGTGGATGTCAGTAAAATGCCTACTGCTACTACGTCTTTGTAATATTCAATGTCATACCAACAATTTCTTGTTGCTCAGTGAATGGATTTGGTGATCACCCGATGATCAGTCTTGACTCAGCTACTCTAATGGAGGAACCAGACCGTTGCAGGTTAATCTGTGCTGTGGACTCCGAACCTGGGGGCTGGGGCAACGTGCTGGAATTTGGAAAGTGTAACGGATGGGTGCACGTCCACTTCGTATAGTAGTGTAATTCTCCTATACTGTCCTAGTGATAATAGTCTGGAATTAGATCTATGTCACAGTCGCTGGGGTTGTCCTAGTGGTGACTTGAATAGTCTGGCATTAAACCTATGTCATGGTCATCGACTTAACATGCATTGTGGGTGTATTTTCGTAAGGAATCATATTGGGTGTATAAATCTCCTATACACCAGTAGATCTATGTCATGGTCATCGACCCCAGCGCAGCTTGGAAAGTGTACCGGATGGGTGCACATTCACTTTGTATAGTAGTGTAATTCTCCTATACCATTCTAGTGGTAATAGTCTGGAGTTAGATCTATGTCATGGTCATCGACCCCAGCGCAGCTTGGAAAGTGTACCGGATGGGTGTACATTCACTTTGTACGATAGTGTAATTCTCCTATACTGCCCTAGTGGTAATAGTCTGGAATTGGATCTATGTCACGGTCGCAGTGGTTGTCCTAGTGGTGACTTGGATAGTCTGGCATTAGACCTACGTCATGGTCATTGACTTAACATGCATTGTGGGTGTATTTTTGTGAGGGATCATGTTGGGTGTATAAATCTCCTATACACTGGAGGAGAAAGTCCCAGGGTTACTATGCGTGCTTCCCGAGTCACCCACATTACCCCACATTCGCTCAACACCTCAATTGCTCACTCTGAAGGCTATGGGCTGACCAAAATTATACCAAACCCCAGAGGAACGGGTGCTTGCTGCCCGTGCATACCGTACAAAGTATTATGAAAGGTATGAAAGGCTGACACTTTGTGGGGTCCATCACTGACTCTCTTCATAGTCACAAGAAGAAAATTAATCAAAAAATCCAAGCGAAACGTGTCGGCAACAGAGTTAGTGGGAAGTAAGTAAACCTCAAGTAGCTCTCCCCAAATGGTCCCAATGCCTGTAATTAGGTTGCAGCATTCTGACAGCATTCCATTGCTTGGCCAACCAAGAGTGCCTAGCTTACTGTCTCGGCGGTAAGACGCTGACCCCTAGGATCTATGTAGCAAAGCTAAGACTGACATTGGGGTTATAATAGCGTGGGATGGCCAAAACACACGGAGACACAGCCAGACAACTCTATGAAACAAATCGAACTTGCACTCCAATGTACGATTGGAGGGTCGTCCCGCTGGTTTGTGGAGTCCCTGTGCAACGAGTACTTGAAGAGTGGTGACTACTCAAAAATCTACAGTACAGTCACCACTGTTGAGCAACTCGATTCTCGCCTGCACGGTATTCAATCAGCGTCACCACAAGGTAACGAGGGACTCGGAGCTGACACATCTCGGAGGGTTCGCGTGGTGATACGCATTCTGGAAGATCTGCTTCTCAATGCCATGGAGGGAAATGATATCTCAGATCTTCAAGCTCGTGGGGTCCTACTCTACCAGAGCGTCGACAATGTCTGTTAGACTCTGTCATCGGTCTTATTTTATCTCGTAGTGGCAGGACCCATATTCATTCTTTTTTGGTTATCAGGTTAAATTGTGCTGAGGTCGAAGTCCCAAAAATATGGCAAGCATGCCGGTGACTTTGTTGATTGTGATGGTGTGGTAGATAAGAACTGTTGGGAGCTCGGTGATGTGTTCACCTCCCCCTCACACACAATGCGACTCCCTACGGCGAGACGAAATACGTGTTTGCAACCCCCAGACTCATACCTACCGAGATGCCACCACGCAGTTGGACAACTACCGAACAAAAAGCCTGGCTCGAGGAGGAGCTGAAAGAATACATCAAGAGCGGTAGCAAGGAGTACAAGAAGCGCTGGACCACCTTGTTCCAAAAGTGGGCACAGCGCTGGCCCGAGCGGGCAACTGCTCTTCCCGATCTTCCTGCTGACCATGTTCTGAGCGACGAACAAGCTGCAGTACTTGCGAAGGCCTGGGAGAGGCGTCAGAAAGTAAGTGCATTTTTTTGGTCACTCCCTATGTCCGTGGTTCACATTCTATCTAGCAACTTCAGCAATGGATGCGTTGGCATGCCAGTGCAGGTGAAGGCCGGGCTGCAAACAACACAACGGCTTGCCTCCTCAACGACCTGTTGAAACCCAAGGCATGCACCGGCAAGCTCTGGGAAATTTACACCCACTTTCACTACGAAGACCGCGTCAGGGGTTCAGTCCCTCCAGGATCCGACATCGTCGCGATACGGCGGAAGATTGAAGATGTGCTCAGAAACGAGTCACAGGAGGTTATCGATGAACTCAAGCTGGAGCAAGCTAGACAAAGAGCAGCACTCTGAAAGGGTAGCTCTGACAATGACAGCGTTGAAATGGATCCACTGAATATTCGAAGGTTTGGTTGTTAGGTCATTGCAATAGTAAATGTCGCTGATCATGTGGTGTATCACTAGGAATATTCGAGAGGTCAGACCAACCATCCATCGCATGTTGGAGCACCTAGCCAAGAAGACCGGGTGGTCGTTCAGTCTGATAATGGGCGGACCTGATCCTATCTCTCCGGAAGAAGGTAATCATATTACTAGGTTAGCTTTTTTTTTGTCGGCTGCGTGCACACGTGCTTACTAATTATGTGATCGCGACAGCCTCCACATCAGGACAAACCAGCAAGGACAGGACTTCTCAGACACCTATGACAAGTACGATACTGCTCTTGTTGAGGCATATGGGGAATTCCTGAATAGCGTTTATGGTAGTAAGTATCTATTCTTCGGCGAAGGGGCCACACATACTCACCGTTCACATAGCCTCTGGCATGTGACGATTTGATGGCATGAGCAAACCCCAAACCCCAGAGCCAACCACGGAGACATCGGAGAAGGACTCAGACACCGGCGTCGATGTAACAAAAGGTGCTGATGTGCCAGAGAGTACAAGCAACGAGAAAGAAGGGGATGGGGATGAAGAAGAAGAGTCTGGAGCACAGGCAGCGGCAGGTGACGATGATGGTGACGAGGAAGGGGAAGAGGAAGAAGGGGACGGTGGCGAAGAGAATTGTCCCCCTTCGCCTCCCCCTCACTTGTCTTATATACCCTCTTCCCCCACACAGACCGCTAAGCATAGCACCAACATTGCATCACCACCCAACATTGCAACGCCATCAACCGACTCTGCAACGCTGGCCGATATTGCAACACCGTCAACCGACTCTGCGGTGCTGGCCAATGTTGCAACACTGTCCGGTATTGCAACGCCGAGTTCTTCTTTCAATGCCTCATCACTGGTGTGCCTGCCTTCGATGGACCAATCCAACACTGTTCTTGCAACAACAAACTTCGCACCATCCCAGGATCCATCTCTTCCCCATTTGTCTTCGTCATATGCCCTGACACCTTGGTTGGGATCATCCAATGGGTTCTGGACTGGGGGAGATAGCGTTCCGGCATTCCCCACTTCATTTACAGACCTTCTCACGAATCCCACTCAACCCCCCTTCAACATTCCCCTGAACTGGAACTCTGGGTCGTATAACCCCCAGTCTTCACTCTCCCTGGATTTGCCAGCTTGCGTGCTGTCCACTTTCCTGCCGGTATTTGCCGGAAATTCTTCTGCAGCATTTGTGGGCCTGATGGGCTATCCCTTTGCTGCCAGTGACTCTGGAACAGCCACCCAGACCCTGACTCAAGCTACGTCATTCGCCCCTTATCAAGCCCCACAATTCAACTTCGGAAGTCAATCGTTGCAAGGCACACTCTTCGGATTTAATGCTACTGTGCCTCAACTTAACGACGGCATTCCAAATGTTTCATCTCAGTTCCTTCCTAACTCTACATTGTCCCCTTCCCAAACCGTGCCAGTCCAGACACTACCAACACCACCGAGGCAAGCATCTGGTCCATTGGTGCCCGTACAGGTGCCACCAGCTCCTCTGAGACCACCGACAGTACCGGGTATCATCAACGTGCCTCAACAGACCTCAGGCTTGAGTGCTGGGACCAAAGAGAGTGAAGACAATTCAGGACGCTCGAAACGAAAGCATATCCCATCTCAGCATGCACAAAGAGACAATGCCATCAGAGTTGTTGGGAAAGAGAATCGTGTACCACCGCCCGCCG
>JBBPQV010000704.1:0-16310 GCA_038092675.1 Boletus rufocinnamomeus | reverse complement strand
CCGCAACGGAGACGCCCCCAGACTCTAGTGGCGCGTCACATGCACGCCCCCGAACTTTTGGCCAGACTTTCCCCCAGACACGCCCCCATATTGCCCAATCTTCAGACTTTCTGCAAATGGCCTACCGCCAAAAGCGGACTGCCAAAATATTGGCGAGTCATGACTCTCGATTTATTTTGAGCGAACGGCTGCTTAGATCGTCAAGTTGTCTCAATCAAACTTGCTTAGATCGTCGTCCCGGAGGTGCACCCATCACAAAGTCAGCAAACATACGGAGATCCGATTACCCGGCCAACACTCCCTTCCAGTAACACTCGAGATTTCTTTCGAGCACGCACCGGTTGGAACGATCTCGAGGCCACACGAGGGTATATATGACGACACCAAGCTACACATAGCGCCGTTGTATCCCTCGTTCATATTTTTGGCGGCGGGTCTTCAACAGACAGAAATTCACTCATTGTGTCCCGGCCAAAGGTGAGTACTGAGTGAAATCGAGTGATATCCATATGAAACGGACCTAAAGTTTACACATACATTCAACTACCATCTCCTGATGTAGAAGACACAGACTTTGATTTGGAACTCGACCGGGTGCTGTCCTGAACATTCTGAACCAAGCGTTGGAAGTTCTCCTTGAAAAAATGTCCATTCGCTTCTGCGATCTCAATAGGTCTCTGTCCATCCACATTTCGTGCAAAAGGGTCAGTACCACAATTGAGCAGAATTTCGACGGCTCTCCACAAGTCCAGTTGGTCATATTCGTTGTCCTCGTCAATAATGGCCTTGGACCATAAGATGAGATGCATGCAAGGGGGTATCTCCGTTCCACGCACTGGCGTTTACGCTGACTCCCTCACGAATCAGGAAATTGCACACCGATGTAGCCGTGTAGCCTGTAAAGCGTATATACCATACGTTGCTTGGCACCGCGGCGAGGAGAGCGTCGGAGGGGAGTGCACAGTGTGAAAGCAAATACTTGATAGTGGAAAGTTGACTACGTCTCACGGCGACATAGATGGGTGTTTCGCCAACCGTGTTTCTCAGCGAAGGATTCCACCCCGCACCGACGAGAATTTTAGCGCACTCCAAGCAATCTTCTCCGTAATGGTTGCCGAGTGCACGATGTAGTAGTTGCATGTCAACGTTAGCTGCACACAGCGTACATCAACACCCTTTCCAAAGAGGAAACGGATTGTGGATGGTGCCGAGGTGAGCAAGATATCATCGGGCAGTGGTACATCTTGTGCAAAGAGATATTCCCGGACGGGGATGGATCCACACCTCGTCACGGTATGTATTGGCGTCTTGTTATTTGAGTTCCGGACGCAAGGATCGCAACCAACGCCAATGAGGATTTTCGCACTCTCCAGACGATCATCTGTAATGAAGCACCTGTGTTTTCTTAGAGGACCCCATCGATGCAGCGAGTAAATATGAGATACGCCGAGCGAAAGGAAGTATTCGATGACTGAGACGTATCCCTGCTATGCGGCGATGTGAAGGGGTGTTTCGCGGTTCGAATTTAGCGGAGAAGGCTTGCACCCAGCCAAGCGAAAGCAGATATTCCATGACCAGGATGTATCGCTGGCCTGCTGCAATATGACACGGCGTCCTGCCAGCGAAATTGCACGCATGGGGGTCGCATCCAACATTGGTGAGAATCTTGATTGCCTCCAAGCACTTCGTTCTCCGGTTCCATGGTCATAGCGAGATGGAGTCATGTATCGCCATTGGCGCGGGTGGCATGAATATCTGCCCCCTGTTCGATAATGGATTTGATCA
The DNA here is from genome assembly GCA_038092675.1 of Boletus rufocinnamomeus. Classification (NCBI taxonomy): domain Eukaryota; kingdom Fungi; phylum Basidiomycota; class Agaricomycetes; order Boletales; family Boletaceae; genus Boletus; species Boletus rufocinnamomeus. The sequence goes on along the minus strand of JBBPQV010000704.1, from coordinate 14,525 downwards.
TTGAAGTTACCATCAAGCCATAGTTAGCAACCGCGGACAGGAGGATACTTGGAGGTGACGGAACGCCTTTTGGAAGCGAATACTGATCGACGGGAAGATGGCCATACTGCACCGCGACATCCAAAGCTGTCTTGCCGATTGCACTGGGTAAACAAGGATCAGACCCAGCGTCGATGAGGATTTCAGCACGCTCCAGAAATTCATCATCATGGTCACTGTTGTAATGCTTGGTCTGATCGTAAACTCCGTTGTCGATGTGCTATGTCAATGTGAGTCGCCTGATCTTTGGAATTCGGACGGGAGACTAATGACTTACAAAGTACCGTCGAAGTTTGTATCCTTGATACGATCCAGTCTGCTTCATAGTACCAGCATACACTTGCTTCTCTTCATCACCTACGCCCGTAAAGGGTATGTCTGCGATATTAAATATCCTCTCCGTCTATTTCTATGTTAGATATCGGAGCAACGAGAAGGTGAGGGTCTTGCCTCTGACTGGCGGTATCCATGATTGATGACGTAGAAGAACCCGTGGGTTAAAAGTGCATCCTGAACCTGGTTCGCTAACAAAGCACGGTCATCCGCACTCTCGAACTGGCTAGATCGATGATGGGAAGGTCTGCATAGTCCACTTGATCCAAAGTCAGTAGCCTACTCAAGTTGATCAGCAAGATATTCCTAGCACACAGTACATACAGTTGACTTTGGTAGGCGGTGCAGCTTGGTAGTAGTGAGGGGCAGGAGGCAATGTGAGAATTGGCATACTGGAAGTCATAGTCAATGATGTCGGAGTCAGTCGGTCCTTGCCAGTCGCCCTTTCCGGGCCAAGCCTACTGCATGTCCGCAACTTATATCGCAGTGATGGACGGACGGACGAGACACCTATTAATACGCCGATTTACAGAATTGCACCCCGCTTGCTCTTTCCGAGAGGTGCCGAGGCGGCAACCCCTTGCAGGCATGAGCGCGAGTCGAACAATAGTGAGCTCGGCCACGGCGGCTGGGTTGAGTGCGTAGGTATATCAAAGATGGCTGAATCAAGGGGAAAAACAAAGGTCAAAGCTCGATCGTATAACGAAGGACATATGAAGGACGGTACGTCGGTATGAGCGGGCCGCTGAGGATCAGGGCCGCGCGCGTGCTTGCATATCCAGCATCCTGCACGGCGACATTCAAGTTGCACGTAAACTGACGTCTCCGAGTCAAAAAGGCCGAGCAGCCCGATCAAGATGGTACATAGATCGTTCTAAAGCACTTTGGCCATTTCCAACGTTTAGACAGGTTTCGAAACGGTCTGCCCAGTGGAGTGGATGAATTGATGGGAATCGGAGAAGGATGGTGCGTCGTGTTCCTGGATGAAATGGGTCGCCATTGAACTCTCCCGTGGTAGGATAAGATTGCCATTAACATCCCACCCAAAGTCCTCCGTCGGAGAAAGAAGAAAACTGAGATAAAAGAGATTGGAAAACACAAATCTGACGCCCAAGTTCTCTCAGGTCTCGAGCCCATACCATATATAAATGTTTTAGGAAGCCTAATAACTTGAGTCGGACCAAAGGCAACAAGAAAGCTAGTTCATGCATAGAAACTCTGCCGTGGATGACCTCACCTTTCCATGAACATATCACCAAACGTAGGGATCAACCCTTCTGACACATTTGGGTTGCGGCCGGATCCACTCGTCCGGCCCAGGCTTGATAGTATTCCACATCTCCTCTGCGAGGCTTTCCGTGACCATGCCCCGGAAGTCGAAACTGGTCGGTCTCCCCATCCGAGGAAAACCGACAGGCCACGTAGGCAAGTAACACATCTCCTGGAGACCGTTCATCAGTCATGATATGGAAACGAGGTCTACATCACTGCACGACAAACGCACCTCGGGACCACAGCCGGGATTGCACTTAACCCACGCGTTCCAGTCCAGCCATCCCATCAGCCGATTCAGGTCCTCTTCCCAGGTATTCCAAAGGAAAGTTATTTCAGCAATATCGAGGCTTTCCTTTGTGTTCAACGACGGGTCGATTCCCGCGTAGACCCCTGCGACCCACATCTTCGTCACCACCCGGCAAATCTCTCGGCTGGTTACTTGTACAGCCTTAAGAAGCAATTTCTCTGCATCCGTCATAGAGTCTAACTCGGACTCCATGGAGTACGTATGTGTCGTCGCGCAGAGCTTGTATACGGGAACTGTCCAGTCCAGCTCAGCCTTGTCTGATTGGTCGGTTGGTGTGGCTGAGAAAAGGAGGTAAGGTGTCAACATGATTCTGAGTTGAGATTGTGTTTTGTTGGCGAGATCAAGGATTTCGTCTGGGTCCGTTGCTGACGAGTTCAGCAGATAGCGTGTCAGTTCGAGTCGTTGTGCGTATCGGTCAACTATGACCTGGATGAGTGTTTTCCAGTCAATTCCGCTCGACAGATCCTCTCGTCTGGTCAAAACTGCCTCCAGCCTTGCTCTTACGGCCAATAAATCCTCGCTGGAGATACCCCCCACGCGATGGTCCCACCTTTCCTGACCAGCTCGAATGGCAACCAATGAAGGGGCAAGTTGGGTGTCGTATAAGGAGACCAATCCAGCTAGGTCCAATTTGACTCGCGTCTCTCCAGGGAAGCGATTGTGCCAAGAACCGGCGTTCAAGACCTCAAACGAAATGAATGTCGCTATCCAAAGGCACCTTAGTATTTCTGAAGCAAGAGGTCCAGTAGACAAAGACCCACGATCTAGTGGATGAATAACCCCTCGACTGACCAGATTCGCGAAAGAAACCACACGGACACCAGAGGTAAAATCACAAAGCATGACTTCACTAAAGCCATTAATTAAGGAGAGCTGAGCCATGGGCAAAATGATTGCTCACAAATCCATTTCCATCCTGAAATGTGTTTAATGGAAGAATATATCAGAGAAAGTAAAGATTTACCTCACAAAGCCATCCACACCGAAACTCTTTCCCCAATTACAAAGGTCTTGGATCCGCTGCCTTTCATCGGCCATATACTGATTGCCAGATCTACCCCATGCGACCAGGTCTTGTGTATCCATTGAGCCGCATGGAAACTTCGCAGCACTACTGCCATCAAAATATATGACTTTGAGAGGTCGGGTTGTCGCGAGCGTGAGATGCCAGCATCCTTGTTGGACATAATTGAACGGAATATCCAGGCAGAAGAGATATGAATGTTCGGGATCTGTGGAAACCCAATCGGGACCCGGTGGTAACTCATTGCGATTCGTCCCATGGTACAGAAGTGTTCCTGTCGGAATGCTTCCCGGTACGATGTTATGGCCTGGAGGAGAATATGCGTTCGAGGAAAAGCCAAGCAAGCACGCAGATCGCTTACCATTTCTTATACGCGTGTTGGGCCAGTGTTGAAGCAGCGAGTGAACCGTCTCGAACACGAGGTGATCAGTGGCATTAGGGTTTGGCAGCCTGTCGAGGCTCCACTCCGTAATATCTTCACCGCCAAGAATAGCTGGGTACTCAGCCTGCCAATGGTGATCGGAGCCCAATGGCACCTGGGCGGCGAGCGTGGGGACGAGGACTGTTGCGGCGAGACTGAAAAGAGTTACTCGCAGCATCGTGGAAGGCTGGTGAACAGCGAGGTGGTACTTATACTGCTGGCATCGCCTTGCTGAGCTTGCGGCTCAAGATCGGCTAAGTACTAAGTGCGGTGCCATTGCCAGTCTCCCCAAACCAGATCTGAAACTTCGAGATCAGAAGAGAAGTCGTTTTGATAATGCGCCCATTATGGCAGTTTGCAACAACGTTGAGGTCAGCATGGGAAATTTTTGCGAGTCGCGACTCTATGTAAAACAGCCTCTACAACTTTCGATTTATTCTGAGTGAATGGCTGCTCAGATCGTCAAGCTGAGTTATCTTGATCAATCTTGCTCGTCTCGTCGTCTCAGGGGTGTGCCCATCGAAAGGACAGAGATCCGATTACCCGGCCAACACCTCCTTCTAGCAAGACTCGAGATTTTTTTTTCGAACGCACACCGACCGTGGTCAGTTGGAAATACCTCGAGGCCACACGAGGGCATATATGGGGAGGTGCAGGGATAGTAAATGGGCAGAAAAAATCGAGGTGCGTAGTTATCTATCCTACCTTACTTAACCGCGCTCTCTCGCCCTGAGTGTGTCCACGAGTGAATGGTTTCAAGAGGGTGGATCAAATGCTATGTAAGTGCAGCGGTGATCGTGGATTATTACCACGACAGGTGAAGTATGCCTGTGTACTTAGCCTAGCAGATCGGTGCTACTTTTGATCCGTTTTGTCCAGGGCCACGAAGACACATCAAGGTTCCGTTTCCTGCATGGCGACATTGCACATAAGCTCACGTCTCGGAGTCAAACAAGTCTGAGCGGCTTGATCAAGACGGTACATAAATCGTTCTAGGAAGCGCACTGAACTCCGTTTCTAACATTTAGATAGGCTTCGGTCCGTCCAGACGCCCGGTGGAGTAGATGAATTAATGAGAGTCGGAGGAAGATGATGCGGTACGTGCGTCGTGTACCTGGATGAGATACGTCGCCGTTGGACTCTCTCTCGTGGTACTACCGAACCATTTGCGCTAGCTTTCTGTGACTTCCTCGCTTATTGGTCGGAGCGACTATATGTCGGTGATTTTCTCGCAGGTGATGATCGAGGTTACTTTGTTGGAGGGCATACTAGAAGGAAGATTGCCATTAACGTTCGACCCAAAGTCCTGGGTCGGAGAAAGAAGAAAAGTGAAATAAAATAGATTGGAAAGCACAGCTTTGACGCCCAAGTTCTCTCAAGTCTCGAGCCTAGACTATACATTAAGACCAAAGGCAACAAGGGCATCTGAAGGACCAAACCGGGTTAACCGAGGGTACAGACGAGGTTTTAGCCTCGCTTCAACCTCACTTACCCTTCTTAGAGTCGCTTATGGGTATTTTGCCATTGAGAAAGTGTCGTCGCATGAGTATGTTATTCTTGAGCATTGCAGATGCAAGCTGGTCATGTACAGCAAATCTGCCGTGGATGACATCATGGTATCGTTCTATCAACAGCGTCACCACTTAATCTCGTAGGGATCAATCCTTCTGACACATTTGGGTTGCGGCCGGATCCACTCGTCCGGTTCAGGCTTGATAGTATTCCACATTTCCTCTGCGAGGCTTTCCGTGACCATGCTTCGGAAGTCGAAACTTGTCAGTTTCTCGGGATGTGGTCTATCTGGAGATGACGGTGGAGGTGGCTTGCGACCCCGGCTCCTCGGAGGAAAACCAACAGGCCACGTAGGCAAGTAACACATCTCCTGGAGACCGTTCATCAGTCATGATATGGAAACAAGGTCAGTCATCACTGCGCGACAGACGCACCTCGGGACCACAGCCAGGATTGCACTTGACCCACACATTCCAGTCGAGCCATCCCATGAGCCGATTCAGGTCCTCTTCCCAGGTATTCCAAAGAACAGTTATCTCAGCAATATCGAAGCTTTCCTTGGTGTTCAACGACGGGTCGATGCCTGCATAGACCCCTGCGGCCCACATTTTCGTCACCACCCGGCAAATCTCTCGGCTGGTCCCTCGTACAGCTTGAAGAACTAATTTCTCTGCATCTGTCATAGAGTCCAACTCGGACTCCATGGAGTACGTATGTGTCGTGGCACAGAGCTTGAATATGGGAACTGTCCAGTCCAGCTCAGCCTTGTCTGATTGGTCGGTTGGTGTGGCTGAGAAAAGGAGGTAAGGTGTCAACATGATTCTGAGCTGGGATTGCGTTTTGTTGGCGAGATCAAGGATTTCATCGGGGTCCGTTGCCGACGAGTTCAGGAGATAGCGTGTCAGTTCGAGCCGTTGTGCGTATCGGTCAACTATGACCTGGATGAGTGTTTTCCAGTCAATTCCGCTCGACAGACCCTCCTGTTTGGTCAAAGTTGCCTCCAGCCTTGACTTTACGGCCAATAAATCATTGCTGGATATATTTTGCACGCGATGGTCCCATCTTTCCTGACCTGCTCGAATGGCAACCAATGAAGGCGCGAGTTGAGTGTCATAGAAGGAGACCAATCCAGTCAGGTCCAGTTTGACGCGCGTCTCTCCAGGGAAGCGATTGTGCCAAGAACCGGCGTTCATGGCCTCAAACGAAACGAATGCCGCTATCCGAAGGCACCTCAATATTTCTCAAGCAAGAAATCCGGCGGAGAAAGACTCACACACGACTGGTCGAACAGCCCCTCGACCGACAAGATTCGAGAAAGAAACTACACGGACGCCAGAGGTAAAGTCACAAAGCATGACCTCACTGAAGGCACTATTTAAGGAGAGCAAAGCCACGGGCAAAATGATTGCTCACAAATCCATTTCCATCCTGAAATGTGTTCAATGGATGAATATATCGGAGAAAGCGAGGTTTTACCTCACAAAGCCATCCACACCGAAATTCTTTCCCCAATTACAAAGGTCTTGGATCCGCTGCCTTTCATCGGACCTATCACTATCACCGGATTTACCCCACGCGAGCAGGTCTTGTGTATCCATTGAGCCGTATGGCATCTTCGCAGCACTGCTACCGTCAAAATATATGATTTTGAGAGGTCGGGTTGTCGCGAGCGTGAGATGCCAGCATCCTTGTTGGAAATGGTTAATCCAGGATGGCCTGTCCCGGCAGAAGAGATATGAATGTTCAGGATCTGTAGCAACCCATTCGGGGCCCGGTGGTAACTCGTTGCGATTGGTCCCGTGGTAGAGAAGTGTTCCTGTCGGAATGCTTCCCGGTACCATGTTATGGCCTGGAGGAGAATGTATTGGAGAAAAAAAAAGCAAGCACACGGAATCCGGATCGCATACCGTTTCTCATACGCGTGTTGGGCCAATGTTGAAGCAGCGAGTGGACCGTCTCAAACACGAGGTGGTCAGTCGCATCAGGGTTTGGCAGCCTGTCGAGGCTCCATTCTGTAAAATCCTCATCGCCAAGGATAGCTGCCGGGTGGTACTCAGCCTGCCAATGGTGACTAGAGCCCAATGGCACCTGGACGGCGAGTGCGGGGACGAGAGCTGTTGCGACGAGACCGAACAGAGTTGCTCGCAGCATTGCGGAAGGTTGAGGAACAGCGAGGTGGCATTTATGCTGCGCATCGCCTGCTGCGGCTTGATATGGGATAACCACGCGGGGACTGTTGAAACGTTGGTGACTGATAAAGTTCAGAAACACATGATTTGCTTACCGTACCCGCCCAAGGGACAAAGTCGAAACGGTTGAGTCTACGACAAGTTCCTACTAGTATACTAGTAGTCACCCATTCCAAGCGAGTTCGGGTTCTGTTCGAGGGAGACAAGCCATCGAAATCAGAGCACGCGCCGGGATGAGCTGAGATACCGACACCCGAGCCACTTTCAGCCACTTTATAGTACGACATGGCGACACTACCACCACCATCACCGCTACACACTTTACGCGTTCACCAGCAACCTGTCTCGACTCTCTCTATCTCGTCGGACAACGAACGAATATATTCTGGAGATGCAAAAGGACGGGTCGTGATCACATCCACAAGATCTCTTCGAGCAATCGCGGATTGGGAAGCCCACAAAGAAGGCCTGCTAGGCATCGAAGAATTCGGGGACAATGTCATCACGTTCGTATCCCTCTCATTGACACTACGTGGGACTGACGCCATGTCATCCCCTCTCGCAAGTCATGGCAGGGACAACGAGATTCACGTCTGGCAGCGTCCAACGGAGTCGGTGTCCATCCGGCGGGGCGGGGCAGCTTTTTTGACAGATCAACCTCCCCCTTCGCTGTGTTATTCCTTGGACGTCAATGCACTGAACTTTTGTCGATTCTCTCTTCTTCCGAGTCTCATTTTGGATAGTGGGGTTACAGCGCTCATCGCTGTCCCAAACCTCGTCGAATCAGCTCTAGTACGCTCTACCTGCAGGCATTTGCAACCCTCACGTGAACGTGCCCTTTAGGCAGACATTTGGACGTTGCCCAACCGCACAAGACTACATGCTGCGGTCGGAGACCCAGAAGATACATCTGCGACTCACTTCTCCGATGGCCGTTCTGGGAACAAATCTGGTCAGTCGATTCTACGTGCACATCGATGTGCCCCACGATAACTTCGCAGGCATCATCATGTCAATGCACCTTTATCATGCCCCCTTGACGTCGCCATCTACGTCAAAGGCACAACGAGAGCTACGACTTTTATGCGCGTACGAAGATGGGAGCGTCGTTCTCCGTCGGCGCACCTCCCCTGAAGGCAAGCAGACAGTACAAGGCAAAGGCTGGCAAGTCGTCTGGAAGCGCCGATTGCATGTCGAATCAGGTTCGTCGTCGCGTGCTGACGCAACACCGACTTTCTTTACCGATCCCCGTTGGCTCTAGTGATGGCCATGGGGGTATCAAAGGACTGTAGCTTTGCGCTGACGGTCTCTGCTGATCACATCGTTGGAAGATATGACCTCGTACGTCATTGTGTACTGGACTCGAGACGAGGCTCAGACCGTATCTCTTCTTCAAGAATGCGCCGACGGAAATCGAAGCCGAACAATCGGCTCGGGCGTTCAGAACCAAGCATCCAGGAAATGGCGCCATTGCCATCCGTGATGATGGGCGTGTATGCGCAGTCGGAGGCTGGGATGGCCGGTGAGTCTCGTTCCTCCACTATGGATGGTATCACGGTCCCTCATGCTCTGTCGGGATCTAGGGTGCGGCTTTACTCGACCAAGAGTTTTAAGCCGCTTGGAACATTAGTGTATCACAAAGAAAACTGTCATGCCCTCGCTTTTGCCTCGACTTATGGGGGATGCACCATCGACCGGGATTCTGGTAACGTTTCGGATGGCGATGAGAATGAGGATGACATGACCGACGAAGAAAAGCGTCAACGAGGACGGTGGTTGATTGCGGCAGGAAAAGACAACCGAGTGTCGATATGGGGTTTGATGAGCTTCGAAAAAGGGACGACTGCTTGAAGATGTTACAGACTTCAACCCTCAAGATTTCGCATTCAGATATTGGTATGTTCTGCAGACTACAGTAGATGGACAACAATAAATAAATCTGGAAACGACCGTCCGACAACCAAGCTAGAAGGAACCGACAAGACCAGCATCCGCCAACCAATCGTACATCAATCCGTGAATATTCAATTATTATTTCACAAGAGACCGGCAGAACGCAGGTCACGGTGTAATCGCACCTCGTCAAGTTCCTGTTGCGTCGGAATGCGTATTTCATCATGGCCCAACTCTTGGCCTTCCAACCCAGAAAGAATGAATGCATTCTCTAGTGTCCGGCGGGTCGCAATATCCCGCTCAATTTCCTCGGCTGAAGGTGGTCCTCGTGCTTGACTAGCACGAATAGAGGCTTCCCAATGTTTAACGCGCCAGAATCCAATCAAGGAGGATATGAGAAGGAACCAGCCTGGAGGGGATAGATCAAAACACCATACATCCAAGGATATCCTTTATCTACGTACCCAAAGTCATGAGCAAAAACGACAACCACTCTTTCGATGCAATAGTGAGGATGACACTGCCCGTGGGTGGATGCTCAGGTGGCGGGGGGGCAGAAGTAGCCGGTAAAAAGGAACGTTCTGATGTCCTCTGTATCTCCGGGGGGTTTTCGGGTGGCATCCCGAAGCCATCCTCTCCGGGACGAGAATAAAACCCGAATTGAATCAAGGTGAGACCAAGGCCAGCTCGAGAGCCAAACTTGGCTGCGTGAGTTGTATGAAGAAGGTAGGTGAGCAGGAAACCGACGAATTGGAAGAAAAACGACGTGAAAAGGTTGGCGACAAAAGTGAATATGGAACCGGATGGAAGATCATCGATGATCATCCCAGAATCCGTGTCCAAACCCGCCGGTGCATGTACGGTTGTTTCCCAGTAGGGAGGTACTGCGTCTGCCTGAGCAGCAGCATACGACTGGAGCAAGAATCAGTGAGGATATCTTTCTACGGATCGAAAAACGTACTGGGGGTGCGTTGCTCTGTGTTTCCTCGGGCATGACATAAACACTGCCATTGTCTGTGCGAATTTGCACAGGTCTGGTTGGCTTCGCAGTGACGTTGGCAAAGACGCCATCGTTTTGCGTCCCCCCACCAACGGCTCGAGAATGGGATATCCCCCCAGTGGTAGGCAAGCGTGTGTAATGAGTGGGTAGTATGGCCCCAACGGCCCGGCGGAAGAAAGAAGGGCGATGAATCGGGGCTTCTACGGGCGACGAAGGGACGAGTCCATTGGAGTTGCCAAAGTCGTTGGGGAGCGCGACAGCAGATGGACGAGGAGGGGAGCCGGGGGGTGGTCGAACGTAGTCAAAGTCGCGCTCGAAATCGTACGCAGCTGGGACCGTCGAATTGGGCTTGGGTGTGTCCTCGGGCGGTCTGGACGCAGTTGTTGTCTCTGAGTCGAGTTGTTCCTCCTCATCAGAACCAAATGCTTCGTCGAGTTCGCGATCTGCTTCCTGCGTTGGTTGCTGCGTTGGCAGCGGTGCGTAGCCAGCTGGCATCTGGGACTACAAGCTCTACGTCGTCGATGTCGGGTTCTGTTCTGTTCTGTTGTATCAAGAGAAGGCTGTGAGATGCAACTGAGCCTAAAAGATTTCAAATGCCACGCCACGCAGCGCCATTATGTAACAACTAAGCTGGTAGACTAAAGACTAATATCATCGTGCAGTAAGTCCGCAGACCAAGGTGCTGCCTCCGAAATCTCCTTTCCAAGTGCTTCCACCTTCTCTTTCGCTAGCGCCAACGCGTCCTGTCCTATGGGAAGGTGTAACGGCATATCACCACCTTCAACCAGCGAGTAAATGGCCTTGACGAACTTGGCTGGATCTCCCCCTTGAAAGTCGAACCCCGGAGCAGACAGCGTACTCCGGAAGGTTGCGAGCGCCGATGTTTTATCGTTGTAAACCGGATTCTCTGGCAAAATTATGGCGTTGGAAAATCCACTCGTGCTGAAGGTGCCGGCTTGTATGATGCATATCTAGTCCAAATTTTAGTAATAGGCTACTGGGAGTCGTCGACGGTCACTCACCTTGATGTTCCATTGCGGAAGGAGTTCCTTTGCCAGCCCCTCCGAAAAACCATCAAAGGCTACATGTTCCCAAAAGTAAGTCACCAACTCGTCCTAGGTTGAATGGTCTCACCATGTTTACTAGTATCGAGGACGTCAGCGCATGTCACGGATCAATGTGCACGTCAGACTTGCCTCGCACCGTAAAGTGTCATGCCAGGCACGCTATCTACTCCCGTAATAGAGCTATTTTGCAACAACAGTCCGCCGCGTCCTGGTTCGTTCGCATCTCTAAAGAACTTGACGGCCGCCCGGCTGACATTGACCGCGCCCCAGAAATTGACCTCAAACATGGCATGAGCAATGTCGATCGGAGTCGTTTCTGCGTCTCCAACGACGCCATAGCCCGCGTTGTTGAAGACGACGTCCAATCTGCCGAATATCTCCTTTGTTTGCGCAAACGCGTGATCGATGTCGGCCTGGTTGGTGACGTCGACTTTGAGTACGAGCAACTTGTCTTTGGAGTAGTTCGTCGAGAGGTCTTGGAGGACCTCGGGCTTCCTGAGCGTCGCGACGACGATATCGCCTTTACTCAAGACGAATTCCGTCAGGGACTTCCCGAAACCAGAGGATGCTCCGGTGACTGGTTGGGGTGGAGGATTAGCATTCATTTCTCCGAGATCTGCCATGGAACGCCTACTTAGCCAAACGCGTGGAGTTGCCATATAGATGATTCGTTGTGAAGATAATTTCTAGGCATCCTCGTCCCACTCTACCTTATATACTCGGAATTTTGTGAGATATCATAGATAAGCCGCAAGCGTATGACACACATGCCAGAGTCTGACCAATGGCGCAATCCGATAGCGACGGAGTATTACTACAAGGGCGCTGATTCATTCGACGAACTGAGCGTAGCCTATGTCACCCGTTGTTCTAGCTGAGAAAGCAGTAATCGAGGCCTAATTGGCAATTCACTTTGATCCCTTCATCATGGGTATCACGGATTTCTTATAAACCCTTATATACCCCTTATATAAAGTGTATTTTGTATAAAACCATATAAACCCTTATAAAGGTAGGTCACTTACAGCATATGTACAGTAACTGAGCTGATACTTTTTGGCAATATTTGTCAGCATGAGATATAAGACCCATAGTCCAACTGAATATAATGGTTTATAAGGGTATGTCCCCTTGGTAAGATATATCATCATGATCACAATTGCCAAGTATTGCAAACTGTATGTTTGTTGCACAAAAATTTAAATCTTCTACTATTTCTCAACTGACTGCAATAATAATTGTAATTCACACCAAATGTAGTGATCACACAAAAATGATTTGAAAGATATTTTCATTGGTTTATCAAATTACAGATAGTCTACATTAATTATATCAAGTGTCAAAATAAATCTGAGTCTGCCATCTAAAGGATGACAACTTGGGACATAGTAATTTAACTAGGGAATACCTGTGAGTGGAGTGGGTTCGTATGGATGTTAGTATTGTGGTTGGCACCTGGTGGTGGCAAACAACAGATAGGGATGTGCAAATACCACTAGAGGGTGTGGCACAAAGGATTGCTTACCAATAGGACATCCATGGGATATGGGCACAGCACACTCAATGAGACTACTCACCAAGTGCAAATGGGGACCAGTGGTATCTCTTGAGCTGGAAGGACAAGATATCACTGATATAGTAGCAGCATGAAGCTCACTTTTCCATGTTTATAGGCTGTTAATGCAATTCCCATGAGCAGTAGGCTGGATATGAATCAGATAGGACAGAATCTACTGGTGGGAACATTGAGGGGGATGACCACAAATGGAGGCAGGGCACCACAGAATCACTCACTATCAGGCAGTGGGTGGAGTGCCAGCCATGGTGTTGTGAGATGACTCAAGCAAACACTGGTGGAACTTGACAAGGCTCTATACCAAAAGCTTAATAACCACAGCAAATAGAGTGAAGCAAGAAGGAAGAGATGAAGCTAGATCAAATAAAGAGTAAAGCAGAGAGTAGTTGATAGGCGATTAGGGATGTTGGATGTCTTCAGTAACTTGCAAGGATGTGGGTCACAAGTACATTGGAAGGAAGGGAATACTGAGGTTGGAGGTGAAGGACTTGATGACTGGCTTGAAGTCTTGATCTTGAACTTACCTATCTTCTATTAATAACCATAGGAACTGAAGGAAAGGAATAAGCATAACAGCCTTTTTTAATCACCTCACAGGAACGTAGGCTACAAGAGACAAATGGATTAGACTGAGGGTACCTCAGTCAGCTGTGACTACTTATAGGTTATAGGAGTGCACATGGACCATAGGGTTCATGGGAACTAATACTAAATAAGGAGAGATGAAAGGAGGTATCATGAGAGGAAAGGAATGATGGTGAGAAATCTGAGGAGGCTTTTGGGAATAGTTACTAAGTATAGTTAAATGATAGAAGTGTTTGTGAGAGAAAGGAATATAACTATATATAGATATATGAAAGAAGAGAAGGCACATCATGGGATAGGGACAATGGAAGAGAAGATGCGACTATAGATAGATAAGGAGATTGTAATTAAGATGAGATCTAATCTTTGAATCTAAGATGGAGATCTAGATCTTTAGATGTGATCTTTTGGGGTTGTAACATAAGAGGGTTTATGAATAAGTATAGGGTTTGAGGACCACAGTATTTGACCATGATAAAGAAGGTAGGATGGAAATTAAAGAAGTGTAAAAAGAGAAGAATGATGATGGGAGTGAAGGGTAGAAATTAGGAAGATGTGTGTGCAGCATGTTTGTCTAGATTGTAGGTCATGTGTAGTTTCCCAGGATCATGTGCATAGTATCACATGACTTTGAAAGTGAAGAGATGTAAAGTAGGTGCATTGTAGCACTAAGTTAAAGAGTATGGTGAAGTATTCTTAGCAAATGAAGTGTTTGTAGTAAGTGTTTGTAGTGTTAAGTTAAAAAGTTTGAAAAAGATCATGTATTGTAACACATGGGATGTCTGTTATGGGTAGGGTTATCCCCCTTTCATTTTCCCCTATCCTTCCTCTTGATTACCTGGGGTCTTGTTGAATTAGGCAAGCACATGTGCAGCTATGGGAATGGAGTGCACCATGGCAATATACAATATGTACAGTATGTATATATTTAACTTTCCATACTATATTTTACTATATGACATGCTATATTCCTCATTGGCTTATATCCATACTACACCATATGATACTTGCTAATCTTTTGTTCTTACAGTGGCTCAAAAAAATGTTCCAATGTTTGGCTATTTTGCAAAGAGTTGATATTTGCAAGAGACTCAAAAGGCGTTAGCTCTAACCCTTGCAGGGTCATCAGTAGCCCTAACCCTTGCCCTGAATCTGAGCCCTTGGTCATGTGATTTGGCTTCCATGGCACTGAGATATAACCATATTAAAATGACATGTCATTGGGACACTTTTTTGAGCAACATTTCTATTCTACAATTTTAGTATTTTGTATGCCCTCCCTTTGCTTTTATCACTGCCTCTAG
>JBBPQV010000703.1:0-16327 GCA_038092675.1 Boletus rufocinnamomeus | reverse complement strand
ATGACTCTGCCCCCACATCATCTGATAAGCAGGCACCATCCCCACTACTATCCCCTGGCCTGGTGCCCCACTTGCCACAGAGGTAGTTTTTTCCATCTGATGGAGATGCTGCTAAAAATGGCAGTGATCTTAGCTATTCAGACTATGCATGAAACTCAGATGATGAAGATGACCTTTGCCTGTCAACATCCCAACTGGCTTCACTACAGGGAAAACTGCCCAGGAAAGGCTATGAATCCTGACAAGCACCCCCCCAGAAGAAAATCCACCTGCATGCTTCCAAGGAAAATGGTGAGTACCCTGCCAAGATATAAACCACTCCTATCTTTCTTGCCAGAGTTTCTGGCAGCTCTGTACCATATTGTGCTGAGAGATCTCATATGGACCCATCCAGAGGCTGTCCATCCACCCCCATTATAGAGTATACTATTCTGCACAAACTTCAGATGTACTTTGGTCCCCATAGTTTCATATGTGAAAAATGTGAAAAATGTGGCCAGATATACACCCCCAGATATCTCCACCACCACATCCTCAAAAAACACCAGGACAATCTCAATATAACTGTTACTGGCAAGCAGAAGAAACAGCTCTACAACCTTATTGTCAACCATCTTCTCATTACACCTGGCATTCCAGAGGATGTGGTCACATTCATTCTTCCTGAGATCATTTCCAAAGTGATCCCTGGGTTAACTCCTATTTTATCCTATAAATGTTTCACTTGCCCCCAATCTCAATGGTTCAGCCAAAAATCACTGTGCTGCCACTATCAGGAATAGCACCAGGAAATGGAATGCCCCCAAAAACAGAGCATTCAGCCATGCTATATTCTCAGACCCTATTAACTGGGAAATTTTGAGGGACAGGAAGGTTGCTCCAAACCCAGCAACATCATAATACTACTTTCAGATGGCTGGGTCCCAACTACTTCCAGCTCCTGATCCCCTGGGAAGGTAATTCTACAAGATTGACCACTTAACCCTGCAAGTGCCCTACACTTGGTGGCCATTGGTTGAGCAGAGTACTTGCAGAGCCTAAAGGATGCAGATATTCCAGACTGGCTGATGAAGTTGGTGGAGATGCCAAAATAGAAGAATATAGAGTCATTTTCCCCCAAGTGGGCAGCTCTGGAGAGGGGTATGCTCCAGGTAGATAAACTGCTAGCACAGTATGTTGCTAAATAGACTCTGAAAGGTGTGAGGGATATGGCATGTGGTAAGAAATAAATGTGCATTTGTCATGCAATCTTACTCCTGACTACACCCTATTTTTTAATAATAGAGATGACATACAGTAGGTCTTGTGAAAAATAGCTACATATATGGCTGTATACAATCCTCCCAGGCCTGCTGTTTCTGAAACTGGCAGGTCAACACCTCTTATCCTTTGTGGCCCCATCAAATATGAGTCCATTATATGGGCAGCAGTATTATAATTACCACCCAAACTTGTTTTTCCTCCCCTCCTCCTTTCCCATCCCTGATATACATAACCTCCACTACCCCTGGGATTGTCATCTCAGACCAAATAGTTATATTGATGAGACTTGCAATCTATCCATGTATAGTATATATGCCATTACTAGTACTATAGTAAACATCTATAACAGTTTATGCAAAATACTCAGAATACTTGCACACATCTAACTGCTACATTACACATATTGAACTACTAGGCGTAGCTGAGTTATAGTTCTGGTGAAAACAAAGCAAAGATACATTCAAGTTCAAACCCTCCAATTAATCATGTTTCTTGCAGTAGGAGATGGTCAGGTAAACATCAGAATGATGAAATTCTCACTGTCCTGACATATTATCATTATCTTCCATCTCTGGAGATACAAGGTGAAAGAGGATAGCACCTTGGAGGAGCAGGGCATATGCACCTCCAAGCTGCAGATCTTTGATTACATCATAGGTATCATCATTAATATGATATATCTGTTCTTTAAGTGTGCTTTCCAGCTTCCCAGAGGGAGGATGTGGCACAGCATAACATGATCAAGTAAATAGTAAAGGCATTTTTGTTTCTCCTCATCCAGTCACTATATTGCATCTGGTGGAAGTGGCCACAATAAAGGCTTTTGCCAGCTGCTGGTATATCACAGCTGTTGGTGGGAAGGTGCATCAATTATTACCTTATTGAAATCTGCTCAAGTTGGCACACTATAGGGGCATTCCAACTGGCTGGAAGACCCTCCTCAGTCCTTGTGATGTAAATATTATAAGATATATCATAGATTCCAGGCTTCATCTGGATGAGAGAGAGATATGTGGCAAGTGAAATTATGGCTGCCATGTAGAGTGAAGTGCTGAGAATACCAACTTATACCTGCCTGGTATCAGGTAAATATGATGGTGACTTCACCAATGATACATATCACACAAAAATAATGGACAGTAGATGCACAAGTTGATCAACTATGTGGATAGTAGATATAGGAACAGGGTTATACTTACCTGGCAATAATTGCATAAGGTGCTCTTTTGCAGCTTGTGGAAAATGTGAATATGAAGCTTACCACTGAATACTCTTCTCCATTTCCTATACAGTGGCTCAAAAAAGAAAAGTGTTCCAATGTTTGGCTATTTTGCAAAGAGTTGACATTTGCAAGAGATCCAAAAGGTGTTAGCTCTAACCCTTGCCCTGAATCTGAGCCCTTGGTCATGTGATTTGGGTGCCATGGCACTGAGATATAATCATATTAAAATGACATGTCATTGGGACACTTTTTTGAGCAACATTTCTATTGTACAGTGCACTACAAAATACTATAAGCACCATTGTTGAATCCTAATCTAATTGTGAAATTGCACTAGAATAAGGCCACTCTAGAATACATGCAAATAATATATTAATCAATAAATATAATTATTTAAGGAGGATAAGTGTCAATGAATCACCAAAATTTCCAATCAATTTACAAAAAGATCTAGAAGATTCATGTCATTTTACATATTCCAATGTCAGCACAGTAAGTGTCAAAAATGAGTAATAAAGTCATTTTGATCACCAGTCACAGTATAGAATATGCAAAGATGCTTTGCAAATTCCAACAATAATAATCAAAATATAAATTATAGATTATGTATGTCTTAACAGCTACAGTAAGTATTCTAAAGAAATTTTAAGATATATAAAATCAGTTTTATTAGATTGATCAGATGTAGATTTAGGTCAATTTGCATTATTATTGTTAAATATATATGTTGAGTGTAAAATTAAAAGAGAGGTTAGAAGTTGAAAAATGGAAGTAAATTATATATATATATATATATGATATGTGAAAATATAAGAAAAACAAATTAGAAACAATGCATATGTTGATTTTATTGCTTAATAGAGCCTGTAATTTGATAATAGAATGTTATCTTAATGAGATAGTTGCAGAAGTTTAAATTCTATTCTTTTTGTTATCTAGTTTATCTAATAAACAATAATAATTTTTATAATAATCAATAGTTACTCAAAATTCCTGGATGGCTCAAATGTGCTATTAATCCCCTTTATTAGTTGCCTTTATATCTGGATTGATGAGAAGTTGGAAAATCTCCAAGAGAACAAGACTAAGGTTCTCTGGAGGGCAACTTTGACCTTATATACTGTCTAGGAGTTTACGCTTATATATGCTAGATGCTATGTGACACAAAGTCAGGATAAGTTATGATGAGTCAGTAGGAGTTATGGAAGTTATATGAATTTGGGGTATATTGTATGAGTTATAAACATAATGAATTAGTGTGAATGGAAGGGAGTCATGAGGCAAACATGAGGCAGTTATGAGTCAATGTGAGTTGTTATGAGTCACTGATGACTAGAGTGATCTAGGCATCAGGGGCAAAAAAGAGTGAGTCCGGAATAGTGTCCTGGACTTGAGCATTTAGGGTGCTCAGGTGATAGGGGCTAATAGATAGGGGCTAAATGCAAAAGTCAGTCTATAAAATCATGGAAAATATATAAAAATATAAATAGGAAAAATAATAGTGTCTGTAACAGGATATATGTTAAGTTTATTATAGAATATGTGTCATATGTTATATATTGATTAAAAGATAGAAAATTAAACTAAATATATATATAATTTTTTGTATTTACTTGTTTCAGTTTACATAACAGTTTTTCAATTGATACTATTATTTAGATATTGTCAACTGGAATTAAACCTCTAAATATGCTATACATAGTACATTATAATAACCACACACATGCTTCGTCTTCCATCCATTCACAGTTAGCGAATGATAAAGAATGACATTTCTATGGACTCCTGTTCCAAAAGCAGGCCTTGAAATATATCTTGTAGCCCAATGTATAGGGCTGTGGTGATGTGGGCTAGAGGACTTCTTGGGTAGAGCTGGTCTCCATTCAAGTCTTCTACTAAGCAAAAGTAGAAAAATACAAGTTCTTTGCTGAAGCACTGCAAGAATTGTGTGCCTGGAGAACAAGGGTCCTCTTCATGTGCTGGTTCTGGCAATACCACTAACCTTTCAACTGGTTTCCAACTACTACTAGAGACCAGTATCACTGCTCTGTCACAGACAGAGGCAATGTAGGGGTGGTCTAAGGGGTTGCAAGGTTCTTCCTTGTTGTTCCCTCTTCTGTGCACTCAAATAGGGGAAGGAGTAAAGCAGTCTGTGAAAGGAGATGCATACTAATATGTATACTACTTGTGAGCAATGTGTGACTTTCTACTTGAGGATCCTGACATACTATGTATCTATTGGCAAGTGGAAGGTGTGTGACAAGGTGAGGTGGTAAGTATAGTTTAGTTTCTAGTGAAACAATCCAAATCAAGATACTAGTTGTATCTTAGGTTATTACAAATGTCAACTGGAAAGAGGAGTGAAGTGAAGGGATAATCAGGCTTAGTCAAGAAGCTTTTGGGAAAAACTCCAAGAAAACTAAACTGGAGGACATCCAGTGAAGTCTCAAAGTTTATGTACTATTCATATGTTTGTACATATTGACATCAGATCTACTGATGTGTAACATATATGATAGGATGGAGATTAAAGGCATGTCATAGAATAAAAGAGAAGTGAATCATGAGGCAACAGCACAGCTGTGGTTGTTGTGAGAGAACTTGAATGAATACTGGCAGGACTCAACAAGCTACACCAAACTAGTACACAGCAGTTGAGAAGGGAGGAGAGTAAGAGATGAAGATAAGTATCTTTCTTAATTCAGCCACAAGGATGTAGGTCACAGCAAACAAATGGATTAGACTGGGGAGTCCAGCCAACTACAGCTAGTTTATATATGTTACAGGTGTGCGCACGGACCATAGGATCCATGGAAAAGACTACTGAATATAGATAGATGAAAGAAGATGTTGTGAGAGAAGAAGAATAATGATGGGAGAAAAGGAATGGAAATTAATAGAGTGTGTGTGCAACATGTTTTGTCTAGACCATAGGTCATGTGTAGTTTCCCATGGTCATGTGCACATCACATGACTTCAAAGTCTGAAGGATGTAAAGTATGCATGTTATAGTGCTAAGTTAAAAAGTTTGAAAATATTGTATATCATAACACTACTCCCTCTTTAAGACTTGAATTCCAGGTAAGTCCTGTGATAATTTGTTTCAGTGAAGTTTTCCTAATGAGTGAAGAGTGAAGAAAAGTCTCCAATGGTGAGGCCATGTAATTTCTGAGGAGCTGAAGGATTCTTTTTATGGAAATCAGCAACTGCCTGAGGGGCGGTGTTAATGATGTCACTGGATTCCCATGTCCTGTTGGATTCATCATAACCTTTTCAGTGTACAAGATATTGAAGCTGGTGGCCTTTGAGATGAGATACCATGATGTAGTCTATTTCAAACTGTTCTACCCCTTCTTTGTCAACTTTGATTGCATCTGGGCATGAAAATGGTTGACCTGGGAGAGTTGCCCAATAAGGTTTAACGTGTAAGATGTTAACTATAGGATGAATGTGAATGGAGTTAGATAGTTTGAGTTTAATGGCATTAGGAAGGACCTCAAGGATTTCATATGAATCTATCCATTTCTGGGTCAACTTCTTTGCTGTATAAGGGAGCTTCAAATGTTCGGCCAAAAGCCAAACTTGTTGTCCTTTCTCATAATTTGGAGCATCGGATCTTTTATTTTCTGACTGCTTCTTCATTCTTTCTCATGCTTCCTCCAATGCATCATCTACTTCTTTGTGGGATTTTCCCATCTCCATGCTGAATTCTTCCCATGCCTTTAGCTTTTCCTTCAAAACCCATGCGAGGGGCGTAGTTACATGTGATGTTGAAGGGAATGGTGCCAGTAGCAGTGGTGAGGGAATTACTGTGATGGAATTGAGCAACTTTGAGCCAATTGGCCCATTTGGTCTGTTACTTAGCTATGTAAGAGTGGAGGTATTGTTCGAGTTCTCTATTGATACGCTCTGTTTGTCCATCAGTTTGAGGGTGGTAGGTGCCTTTGCACTGGCTTGTCGCCTCGAGGGCTCCATTCAGTTTAGCCTGCAACTCCACCCCCAGGAGAGTGATCTCCACTCCGCCTCCCTCACTCCTCCAGAACAGGTCGTCGATCTCTCCACTGTCCCTCCAGAATACCATGACTTCCCCAATGTGTTCAGCAAGAGCAAGGCTTCTATGCTTGCTTCACATCATGAACACGATCTGAAGATCGACCTTGAGGAAGGAGCATCTCCTCCACTGGGCACCATCTACTCTCTTTCCTCTTCTGAACTCAGCTCTCTCCACATGTTCCTCAATGAGCACCTAGCAATGGAGTTTATCCATCCCTCCTCCTCTGCTCATGCTGCTCTGGTCCTCTTTGTCCACAAGAAGGATGGTTCACTCTGTCTTTGCATTGACTTCCAAGGACTCGACAAGATCATGAAGAAAGACCACTATCCACTTTCCTGCATCTCCAACCTCCTAGACACCCCGAGCCACACCAAGATCTATACCAAAATTGACCTCTGGCATGCATACCATCTGGTCCACATCACTGAGGGAGATGAATGGAAGATGTCCTTCCAGATGTGCTATGGCTCCTATGAGTGGCTAGTTATGCCATTTGGTCTTACCAATGCCCCTGCAGCATTCCAGCAGTTCATAAATACCATCTTCGCTGATCTCCTTGATGTTTGCATCATAGTCTATCTGGATGACATCCTCATCTACTCCAAGAACAAGGCCTCCCACAAAGAGCATGTCTGAGAAGTCCTCCAATGACTCCACAAACATGGACTTTATGCCAAACCTGACAAATGTGAATGGTCCACCAATACTACCAAGTACTTAGGCTATAACATCTCTCCCTCCAGTCTTTCAATGTCTTTGGACAAAGTCCAGACTGTGAAGGAGTGGCCGGAACCTCAGAAGGTCAAGAATATCCAATCCTTCCTTGGATTTGCCAATTTCTACCATCGCTTTATAGCGAACTACTCTGACATTGTAGTTCCTTTAACCTGCCTTACTCGCAAAGGTACTCCCTGGAACTTTTCAGACAACTGTTGCTCCGCCTTCCACAACTTGAAGAAAGCATTCACCACCACTCTGATCCTTACCCATTGGGCTCCAGATGCCATGCTGATCATAGAAACTGATGCTTTCAATTATGCTATAGCTGGCATTCTTTCCATTCACTGCCTGGATGAAGAAATTCAGCCTGTCACTTTCTATTCATGGACACTTTCCACTCCAGAGCTCAACCATGACATCCACAATAAGGAACTTCTTGCCATTCATGAGTCCTTTCAGACTTGGTGGCATTACCTTGAAGGCTCCAGTATTCCGATCAACATTGTCACAGACCACAAGAATCTCGAGTATTTCGCTACCACCAAACTCCTGACTCGCTGGCAAGCCCAGTGGTCAGAGTTCCTCTCCCAATTCAATATGGTCATTCACTTCTGTCCCAGTCGCCTCAGCATGAAATCCGATTCCCTTACTAGATGCTGGGACATCTATCCCAAAGAGGGAGATAAGGACTACACTCACATCAATCCGCACAACTTCCAACCAGTATTCACTCAGGAGCAACTCACTTCATCCCTCTGAGCCACTTACCTCGCAGCTCTGGTCCCCCGAGCTAGCACCCTTTTCGATGTGGAACAACTCCACAGTGACATCCTCTCTGTGCTTCCCTCAGATTCCCTAGCTGAACTCCACATGTCCGATCCATCCTACTCTCGCTGGTCAGTTGATGAAGACAGTTTCCTCCATTTCAACAAATGCATCTACGTCCCCAACGCTAATGACCTCTGACTCTGAGTACTCCAGTATAAATGTGACCACCCACTCTTCAGACATTTCAGCCAGAACTGGACTTTGGAACTGATCCACCACGAATACACTTGGTCAGGTATCAGAACCTTTGTCAAGGAATACATTTCCTCCTGCACATCCTGTGCCTGTGTGAAGGTTCCAAGACACTGGCCTTATGGATTATTGAAGCAACTCCCCATCCCAGAGAAGCCATGGAACTCCATCTCCATGGACTTCATTCAACAGCTCCCTGCATTCTCCGGATTACCACCATCCTTGTCATCGTGGATCACCTTTCCAAACAGTGTATATTCATCCCAACACATGACACAATCACATCTCTGGAGCTCACAAAGCTCTTTCTACTCCACATCTTTTCTAAGCACAGAGTTCCCTTCCACATCACCTCCAGTTACCACCCCAAAGGAGACAGTTAGATAGAACAAATGAACCAGACTCTTGAGCAGTATCTCTGAGTCAATTGTAATTACCAGCAAGACAACTGGTCTGAACTCCTGCCTTTAGCAGAGTTTCTGTATTACAATGCTCCAAGTGCTACTACCAGAGTTTCACCATTCTTCACCAATAAAGGCTACCACCCAAACATCACTGTCCATCCCAAGTGCAACCTCATCTCTGCAAAGGTGCAAGAATACTCCATTGACCTCAACTCCCTCCACCAATTCCTCTGTGAGGAAATGGCCAATGCCCAGAAGCAATACCAAGGACCCATGGATGCTAGATAAACTCTGGCACCAGACTTCAAAGTCGGTGACCAGGTTTTCATCAAAGCAAAGTATTTCTGCTCTACCAGGCCCTCCAAAAAACTCTCCAAGAAGAATTTAGGGCCATATACCATCATTGCTCAGGCCAGCAGCCTTTCCTTCACCCTCTGACTTCCAGATTCTATGAAGTCTGTTCACCCAGTCTGCCACATTTCACAGTTAGAACCTTCCATTCCAAATACCATTCTGAATTGTACCCAACCTCTGCCACCTCTGGTCAAAGGAGATGGTGAACTGGAGTTTGAGATTGCAGAGATCCTCAACTTCAAAATAAACTGTCTGCACCAGAATTGTAAACTCCTGTATTTGGTACAATGGTCCAGATATGAAGGTACTGATAACAAGACCTCTTGGCTACTTGCCATGGAACTTGGTCACACCTCTGAACTTGTCCATGATTTCCATCTCCGGTATCCGGACAAGCCTGGACCTCACTCTGTATGACCACAAGCAAAATCACAATTACAACACAAAAACTAATTACAGGGAAGAGTGGGTGCACGTACTCTACACCTCCAACTCACTCTCTCCCTCTGCATCATCCTCCTCATCTCCCTCCTTGTCCTCCGCTGCTGCTTCCACCTCACATTGCACCACCACACTGCACTCTGCCTCTGCATCAGCCACCACCACCACCACCTCCGACACCTCCAGCCCCTCCAACTCTGACTCCTCCAAGTCCATCTCTGCCCCATACACCTGCTCCACCTTGAGCTCCATGAGCCTCCCCAGCAGGCAGTTCTGGTAATTCAGCCACCTGCAGAGACCCTGGATCAAGCCGCAGAGCTCTGTAGTGAGCTCCAATGGCACGACCAAGGCCTTCATGCTTATAAATGCGCCCTGCTCCCTTCAAGCCACCCTGCTCTGGCTCCATCCAAGCCCTCTTTCTCTTTCCCCATGGTGACTCCACCTCCACCCTCCTTCTCCTCTGCTCTGGCTTCTCCATGCCTGGCCTCATGTACTTCCCCTTCACCTTGATGCACACCATGTATGAAGTTGACTTACTGGGCCCAAGCTTGCACTCAAACCCACACTCTGTGCAGCACTTGCACTCTGGCAGCTCCACTGCCCTCCCCTTGCCCTTGATGGAGCTCTGCTCCACCTGGACTTGCTTGGCCTATGTTGATTAGCATGCATTGAATGTGAGTAAGCAGACCACTTACCCACTTTCTGGCCTCCTCAGCCTTCCTGTGCTTCATGACCTGCTACACTGAGTCCTGTTCTGCTCTCTGCTTCTTCGCTACCTCTGCTGCCTCTGCCACCTTGTGCACTGCCTCTGCCTCCTCCTCCACCTTATGCCTCATAGCTGCCTCCACCTCCGCCTTCTTCCACACCTCCTCTGCTTTTCACTCCTTCACATGTCGCCACCACTCCACATACTTCACACCACAGATGTCGTTGTTGTTGTTGGCACACTCCACCAGACACACATCGGACCAGTTCTTGAGATCATCATTGGTGGACATGAGAGTTTAGGATGAAGAAGAACGGACACACAGCATCAGATTTTATACACCTCCAAGTGGCATCCACAATTTTGGACTCCAAATTTCCACTCCACATTGTTCCTCACCTAGGCCTTTAGGGGTTCAGGCCTAAGAGGGGGATACTGTCATATCCCAGAAATCCTGTAAGTCCAACCCCAGTCTTCCAGACCAACTCTGGTGTGTTCTCATTCAAGACGCAATTCTTGACCCCTGGACCTTGTTCATACATATGTCACCTTACGTCCTTCTCTGTTTGTACTAGTTCTGCTCTCAGTCTGCCTCCAAACCTGTGTTTTCACTTAGGAGCACAGCTCCAGCTTTACCTTACCTCTGACTCCTTACTTACAAACCAGCTCCACTCCATTAGTAATCCCCTATGACTCTGTAATATATACATAAATCTCCATAACTCCTGTACTTCCCCTCAGTTTGAATATCAACTTAGATAAAACTCCTCTTCCCTCTGCTTGAGTTCCAAAGGCTCTCCTCTGACCTCCACTCAACTTGATGTCTAGTATGTCTTAAGTCTAATCTGACCTCTCAGTAAATTCTGGGACACAATAGGACTCCTGACAAGGGCACACCACATACATATGATGAAGCCAAGTCCCATTCTGTCTAGACAACTCTGGAGTTCTGGAGTTCATTCTCCCCTCAGAGTTTATCTGTACTTAACAGTAAGCCAAGAAAGGAAATAGAATGTTAGGGGAGGCACAAGCATGATGATGAGATAAGAAATGCATTATGTATAAGAGACACATGACATGGGAGGCAATGTCCTTGGGAAGGAACAGAACAGAAGGAATATGAACAATACAGAATGGAAGGAATAGGATCAGAAAGGGGCAGTGTTGTCGGGAGAAGTCAAAACAGCGAGGCAGTCCTCAAAGGCAGTGTCTAGCACTGCATACTCCTGTAGTGAGGCAATGATGTCATCCCACAGGGAAGACCTGGGATAGTTGAGAGGGAAAGTGGAAGAAAATGAAGGGGGGGTACTGCTACCTGTAACAATCAGGAGATGGTAGGCAGAAAGGAGACACTTCATGGAGTCTGAATCAGCATTGAACAGGCCACAGGCACTTACCACTGTTAGTGACATTGGAGCCAAGAGAAGAGACACAGGCCTGGAATACTCCTGCATGCAGCAGTGCTACTGACAGGTGTGGTGATCAAAGGCTTCCACAATGGAGATTCTGATAATATAACTTGTTTATTTATCTGCCTAACTCTAATTTAGGATAGAAGTCAGATACCTCTTCCAGGAGATGACAGCATATCCAATGGGCCTACACAGTTTCACCCCAACACTGAGTAGCCAGGATCAGGGTTGGGGGTGTGGTGAGTGCTGCCCGGTAGTACAATAAGGGCTGCTACTACCCCTCACCTAGTAAAAGTTGTTATGATAAATTGGTTTATTTGTATTCATCTATGCATAGTCAGAGATAAATTTATCTAAATATGTCCCATTCTGCTTGCTGATTTAGTTGCCTGGTAGCCCAAGCTCCTTCCCTGCACTAGACAGTGCAGGCTGCAGCTTCTTGTTCTGCAAAAGTTACACACCCAATGGGTATCCCCAGTCTATAGCTACTCCAATACTCAACATCCATTCTCTCTCATCCAGCACCAGGAAATTCTAGTTTTCAAGAAGTTTCTGATAGTTCACTGGGGATGTGCACATGTCAGAGGTTTGGGTTTGGCCAGACACACAAGGTCTTGAAGGCAACCTGGTATTGCCATCTTGGCCTTGTGAGTAGAGCAAAAGAAAAGGAGTGAATTTTCACTGTGCACCATCCCTTGGATCCTCATGTGCTGAGCACTGCCCAGCATGTAAATTCTGTAATGGACTTGCCTTTGGCAAACCCTGGAACCCCTCAGCCACATAGTCTGGGAACTAGCCCAAGACTTTAAAAAAGGTTGCACAAGGCAAATGATGAATATGCAGGAGATGATCACCATTGATTAGTCAGGAATAAATCTCCTTGACCTTGAGTGCCATTCTGTGTGATATCCATTGTTTGGAAAACAGTGTCTCACTAGGCCAGATTTACTTATCAATGCCATTGGGTTAGAGGACCACAAGGGTGGTGTGAGACAATAATGCTGATGGAGGCATACAAGAGATGAGATAGGCACTAAGGAAAGTTGTGAGATCATCATACCATCATAAACAATGGAAGAAACCCACACTTTATGGCCAACTGGAGTGACCAAGGGTTTGCAGACAGGAATGAGACAGATACTAACCAGTTGTGCTAGGAATATCCCAGGGAAGCATTTGTGTTGGCATACATTCTCACCATGGACAACTAAGCTGATCAGAAGGGCCAGGACTTGTTGAGAAACAAAGGGTGGTGGGTGTGCCCAGACAGGGCTTTGAGGTTTAGTCACAAGTTTGCACCAGGTTGTGGTGAGGATGACTGTATAGGGAGCAGTTACATAGTTGTGAAGCAAGGATGAATCCATATAGATCACATACTGGTCTTTGTGAATCAGATATTGAGATGTTTGCTCTTGTTACCTTGGAGACCCATGCTGGCACTGATGAACCCAAACCTTGGTGATGGTTTGGATGAATGTGCCAAGCACCACCCACACATGGGTCTTGCACTCAATCTTATCACTGGTACATCTGATGGATGCACTAAAGATGAAGAAGAGGACAGACCAGAGTGCTTGTTGGTCAGCAATGGTGCAAAAGGTGTAGTCATGCTGGCCATTGAAAGGTCTTGCCAAGATGGTTGCAAGCTGTGAAAGAGCTTAGTGGGTTAGACAGGAGACATTGAGGACAGACATACTTGTACAGAGTTACCATCTGGAAAGCACAGAAAGACTTCGAGTTGGACTGAACATTAGCTAAACATGCTCAGCTATAATCAGCTATCCACTTGTTACCTCCCAAACTGCATTGACCTGACCCGACATAGCCTGAATTTAGAAAGAATTGAGCAGCCCTTCTAAGAATCTCTGGTGCTGTTCATGAGCATGATGGATGAGATTCAAAGATCAATTTGATTAATGCCCCCCCAAGTGACTGGTGAGAATTCTATACTCTGATGCCAGCTCACTTCTGAGGAATGGAGTTCTCTGAATGTTTCACATGCATATGTCACTAACTTTTGACAGACTATACTGGACAAAAATATTTGACTTATCTTCCTTATATATCTGTGTTTTGAAATATATCCCCGAAAGATATATATGACTTAGAACCATAAATTGGAGTTGGAGTTGATCTCCTTTCTGGTTGTCAAAATCATCAGAACAGAATTATTTACAGATCCTATATTTGTTGTTGTAGAGATCTCCATGTTGCAATGAAGAGGCATTGTATCAATGCAAGCTTTTGCCTCTGCTTGTTATAGTCTGCTTCTATGATCCTTTCTTTTTTTTGAAGCTAGCATCTTTTTGTTCCTTCAATATCATGTGACTAGACCATATGATACATCACCTGACTATTGATTTTCTGCTCAATGTGCAGGCTATGACATCAGTCATGGCAATTCACCTCTAAGGTTCTCATGTTACATTCCATCCATTTTGCTCCATTTTGCTCCATTTTATTATTTTATGAAATGAACAGTGCACAGCCACTGTTCATACACTGTTTGTATACTGTTTGCACACTGCACAGCCACCATTTAGCTTTTTCAACAAGCCTCTTTTATTTCAATTTTCACTTCATTTTGACCATTTTATGAAATGAACAGTGCACAGCCAACATTTGGTTTTTTGAACAATTGTTTTCAATTTCCCTTTTTTTTTCTTTCTTCAGACCCTTGTCAAATGACTATGCCTTTTCCCTGACAATTACCTAGCTGTATAGGCCCCATTAGGTAACCCTCAACCCATGGCTTCCCCTTTTCACTGCTCTGCAGCATTCCCTTTTGCCCACAAAGTGTACAGTATTACTGAGCATTCTGTTTCTTTCCATATTCTTTACAAATTTCCTTTAGGTCTAGTAGTTAAATCATGTCCTGTCTTCAATGTCCCTTAACTTAGATCTACTTGGTCACATAGACAATACCAGTGTCTTCTTGGCTCCACAGACCTCTCTAAATCTTCATGCTACTTCTGAGTGTGTGCTCCCTTCACAAGCCTTTACTACAGTAGTCATCAGCTGCCAGAACCTTTGACCCCATGCTAGCTACTGACTAGCATCCACTGCTGACCTTCCTCTGACCCCTCACTTCACCCACTGAGTCTATGGTTGTCCCTACCTGGGCCAAGCATAACATCTCAGACACATATAATTATGTTCTTTCTTATGTTCATCTTTATGCTGTGCATAACTTCTGTTAATTTCTGCTCCTTCCATTCTGCCATTGCATGTGATTGCATTATGCCTTTTATTTCCATTTCTTCTCTTTCATCTTGTGGCTGTGTGCCTTGTGTTGTGACTTGTGTCTTTAATGTCTGCTACTCCTTGATGCCTATATGCATTCATATCAGTAGATCTGATACAAACATGTACCAATATAGTGACTCCAAAAACCCTTTCCATACTAACCCTGAATGTGGTGTGCAAAGCACACCACAAAACAGCATGGGAATTATGCTCAGCTTTGGTGGAGGTATAAATAGTACATACTCTCAGCTACAAAATTGCAACCTGGGTCATGTAATTTAGTCCACTCACTATAGGGATATGGTCAATTTAAAACAGCAATATCATGGAAAGGATTTTTTTTACATACTTTTGAACTGATGACTAGGATCTTAATCAACTCATTGAATATTTGCCATTGTTTGTTAGTACAAACAAAGATATGTATACATGTAAATAGTATCTCTGAGTTGAAAAAACTTCACACACTTCTTGATTCTCAACCACCATAATAGATCCCTCTTTCTCTTATTTAACAAAGTACCATCTTCTCATTACTTGATGGTGGCTGCTCTGGTGAAGCCATTGTCAAGCAAACTGGTGTTAGCCCTTCTGCTATATCCAAACTTTGCTCCAAAGAGCATTCTGCCCTTTCCAAAGCTGTTGGGGATTGTCCTTCCAAGTTCTCCCCTACCAATATTGACATGCCCAACATCTTATCACCTCTGGCAAAGCTGAAAATACTATCCCAGTGATCAAAGCCCTCACCAACATCATCAACCAGCCCCTCTCTTCAAATACTGTCCACCTCCATCTAAAGAAAGCTGGTATGAAGGCTGTGGTAAAGTCTAAATGCCCCCTTCTCTCTACTAGACATCACAAAGCTCATTTGAACTTTGCCTATGTATGTCCACAAGGATTGGACTCTAGAGGACTGGAAGAGGGTAATATGGTCTGATGAGACCAAAATCAATAACCTAGGCTCAGTATGGAAAGGGGTTTTGGAGTCACTGTATGTAAAATGATATACAAACCTTGAGTACTAAGCTGAATGTTTTCCAGTTTAGTTTGTTTTCCCCTTTAAAGATAGACTTGATTCTATTCTCTTCTCCATCTTTCCTAGTTGACATTCAGTAATGACCTGAGGTTAACCTTTGACCTCTGATTGGTTGTTTCACTGCATTGACAAACCAGCAATGTTTTTGATAATGTCTCAAATAATGAGTTGAGACCAGGTAGGGAGTATCACAAATATGTATATCCCCTGGTATCTGAAGTCAGATCTGTTATCTGTACCCATATCCTGGGCAGGTATATTCATGGGTTGGGTGATTTCAATAAGGGCAAGAGGTGCAACTGTACAGTGCACAAATTGTTTGTACATTGTGTAGTCACACCTCTTGCACTTGCTGAGTGATGAGGATGGGCCAGGGTGGGGGGTGAAGAAGAGTGAGGATGAGGGGGGAAGTGGTATAAGAATGAGGATGATGGTACATCTCCATCTAG